>JAYMSW010001917.1:0-14976 GCA_036897725.1 Erodium texanum | reverse complement strand
CGGAATGGGGGAAAATAAAAGAGAAAAAAAAAAAGGTAAAATTCTAGAAAGTAAAAAAATAATAATGGTAATATATTAATATATTCTATTTTTAGTTTCCTTTTTATTTTCTAATTAAAGAAAAAAAATTATCTCACACAAATGTCTATTTCACCGCAAAGAGACGTGATCCTGAATTTATGCATTTATTTTTCTTTAGTGTATTTTTGAATAAGAACAAAAAAAAAATCATCAAATTAATATTTGTTTAAGATATTTCATATTTGGACTTGTGTAGAGCACACGTAGCTGATCCAAAAGTCCAAATCTAGTTGAAAATAAACAAATCGTACTCTATTAGGTTATGACTATTTTAATTATAGTTCTTTAATCAATTCAGTTTTAGTTTTCAATCAATGCTACCCATCAAATATCTGTAGAGATTAAATTTCAACGTGTTAATCTTATTTAGTTTTCTTAGTTTTTTATCTGATTTAAGATATTTTGTTATCTCTAAAGGTCAAATTAAAAAGTTTAAGTTGAATATTGTCTTTATTGATCAAAAGTCTTTTCAATTGTTATAAGGTATAGTAGGTCACGAGGTCTGAAATAGGGAAGCGTCGATATAAAAAAAGATACTTGGGATAAGTTCACTTTATAACGGTGTCGAAACTAATATGTATAAAAAGTATCGGTCATCTTTGGACGTCAGCAAAAACCAACGATGAACTATTTTTCCGTTTGTAATCCGTTAAATTGACAGTTTTCAAACAGTTTTTTTTGGAAATACCGAAAATACCCCTCTCCAAAAGTAAACCCTAAACTATTAAAACCCTACATAACGAACCCTACACTACCCTCTCCCCCGAAACAAACCCTAAAACCCTACCCTTGAATCGGGGGGCGGGAGCGGTAGAGTGGTCATTTCATTAAAAAAACTAACAGTTTCTGTTAGTCTGCTAACGGAAAATTAGTTCATCGTTGGTTTTTGCTGACGACCTAAGCACACCGTTACTTTTTGCAAAACCGGGTTAGTTCACCGTTGCTTTTTATAGTTATCCCTAGAAAAAAAGATCATTTCGGTTTGACATATCTTGTTTTCATACACTATACACCAAAAAAACATTAAATTTTATGTTTTAGTTATGTAAATCTAATTTATATAAAAAATAATCAAGCGAGCTGTCTTGTAACTTCGAGGTCCAATTCGACTACTCGATAACCATAATGTATATGTATAATGAGAGGTTAAACATCAAATCTTTAATTCTAAGCTTTGAACTTTCAAAAATTCAAGGTATGTGATAGTGAAGCTAAACTTCAAGTTCATGGTACAAGAGCTTGTCCTGCAAAGATCCTTAAGTTTGTCTGCTTTCCTCGATTCGAGGTCACTTTTGCAGCCAATGCTTCTGAAGATTGTCATGTAGAAACGATTTATTGCAGAGAACTCGTAATTTTTTGACCTTCAGCTGCTTGGAGAGCTCAGAGATTCTTCACATTCCTCGTATCAGAATTGCATCGCGAAGAGCTGATGTTTGAGCTTAAATGCTCCGTCATCACTCTCACATCCTTTTCAGCTCAGCATTTGCTTTGAGCACGAATATAAATTCATTAGGCCAAGAGCTCCGTCTACTTCAGCTAACCCATGAGATCTGATGATGTAGACCTGTAAACGTAAAAATGATCATGACAATCAAGAAGAAAATGTACTTATTTTAGTGGACTATATTTGCTCTGCCCTTGGCAATCAGAACTTTGAACGAACAAGATTCATGTACATTCCATTCTCACATCAATAGTTCTCAATGAAACGACAAATGGTTACTTTTCTATGTTGGATGGAAATATATGTTTTCCACTCCGTGAACTATATGACAACTTCAGGTACCACAAAAAGGCTACAGAATCTATCGTTTTGTTTTTTTATGTAACATTCTACAAAGAGAAAAAGCATATATGAAAGTACTTCATGACTGGAAGTTTTAAACTGAATAAACTCGTTTTAATCTGTATAATTCAGGGTTATCAACTGTTTCTTTGTGTTATGGTAATACAATATCACTTACAAAAGCAACCCACAAATACCTCTTTTCATACTTGTTTATATGCTACTACAGCCTATTGCTTCAAGAACTTCGGTTAGCAAAGCGAATCAGTCCAATAATAGCAGAAAACCTTGATAGTATTCCTCGGTCACTCCACTCGAAATGTTTGGTGTAAAGTAAGAGTAGCCAAAATCATTCATTGCAAAACAAGAATTCAGAAATTATAATGCTCTCAGTTACTTTTAAGGTTGAAATGTATACCTTGAACTTGAAAGGCCTGATCATACGGAAAACCAGTACATCACCCAAGAGTAACTTGTTTTCACGGGAGAAGCCTCTCCATCCACCGCTCAATGCGCTCCTTTCCACGAGAAAATTAGTTTTGAATTCTTCACCACTTTCATCGACCAAAGTAACTATAGTATCGTGCCTTGGCATATGCAAGTGACAAAATTGTTTGGGAAGTTTCTGCAAGGCAAGAAATTGATCCATACAGATCCATGTAAATACACTGTGTTGAATTTGAAGCAAGGAACGGAGTTTCGGGCTTACCAAAGAAAACCCACGAGTGACATTTGTGTAGACCATGGACTTGATAAAGCTTGGAGAAGTCGGAGCTACATGTGCTTGAACCTCTTTTGCTAACTCAATGGCGGCATTGTTTGTTTCAGCTATCAACCTCTTAGGAACCTTCTTCAGTTTCCGGCTTTAAGTAAATAAACAAACAAAACAAAATCAAAACGAAGATGTTGAAACTCGAAATACATTAGCAAGACAATCCAATTAACTAACTTACCTTCTGAAATCCCTGAAACCATAATAAAGTCCCTGTAAGATAATTCACAAGAATTTCAGTGCATGACTATAAACACTAAGCAAAAAGTAGATAAAAACTAAAATGACATAAAATCGAAGCTATAATAGGGATCAGCTGGATTTCGAGTTTCAGAAAGCACAAGTTTTGGTTCAAATTCATAAACAACAAACTTAGCTTGGCCTATACAAGCAATGTGATACAGTACATTTTGTGATTTGACACTACAGGATTTGAAGTAAACAAGAGTAGCAATAACACTCCCAATGCAGACATAAGCAATAGACTTTGGTAAGTAAAGTTTCTGATCCATGTAACAAATCATGCTTTAAAAGCTATGGAGGTTCTGGTCAGTTGCACCAAAATTGAGTTCAAAAAAAGGCTCATGAGGAGATTAATCCCAGAAATCCATACAGAACATATCAAAATCAGCTTAAGATCTCAAACCGATTAAAGGGTTTTGCAGAACAAATCAACCTCAGAAAAGGGTATCAAGTATCAAACACAGAAATGCAAACAATTGTCACCTGACCAGCATCAGAGTAAAAGGACCCAAAAAGCTTCTTCTTCATCTCCAGTGCCCTCTTCCTCCGCTCATTCTGGAATTTCATCAAACACATCATCGGCAATCAATCCACAACCCACAACAAAGCTCAAACAGAGAAACCAGGACATGGGCATTACCTCATTCTCAGTTTCTTCGCAAAATCGATCTTCCCAGATGCGTTGCTCCATCAATCTCATCTTGGGTCACCGCTAAACCCTTCAATGGAAACCTCTACGCAGCACAAAGGAGAGAGCAGCAAGCCAAGCAATAAAGAACGAATCAACCAATGAACAGTAGTAGCAGCAGCCTCTCAGTTACACTGAGCTTCTTCTTCCTCCTCGGCAGTGATGGATTCAAAATTTGAGAGCAAATTGAGCTCTCACAGTGTGTTTGAGGGAGAGATTTCCCAAATGTGTTCAAATCTATCACTTCATATCCTCAAAGTTACAATCTTTTTCATGATTTATTTATAGTAAGTTATGAGTGTTCACTCACATGGATCCACAGCCCATTTCACATGTGTATTGGTCCTCTGGTGGGCCCATCATTTTGTTTAATCATTTTTATTATTACTTCAATTTAACATCTCAATTTTAAATTTAAAAAAAAACATCTCAATTTTAATTTTGAACCTATAATATCAGTAGGAAAAAAATAGGGATTTTTGGGTATTTTATTTTTCTTTTTGTTCTTGTTTTTTAGTTTATAGAGATACTGTTTTCAGATTATATAGTTGTTATTGTCGTTTCTTTTTGTCATAGAAATCAAGTTTATGAAGAAACAAAAAGCGAGTTGTTACAAATGTGCCCAAGAGAACAAATTTTATGTGAGAATGTATTTTATAGGAACGATGTGATTCACGAAAGCATGTATATTTTATATGCGACTTCGATATATAATGTATATAGTTGTATTGGGATGAAGATAGGAAAAGAAACATGTTATTTTATGAGTTAATTATTATTATTTTTCTACCAAAAATAAAAGATTGAGACATTGGAGTAAACTAAAATCTTGTTATATAACATTTTAAATTCGAGGAAAGTCTTATTCATAATCATCTATATGCAATAGCAGAGGAAATAAACCTCTAGGCATGAACAATATTAAAGTGATAAAGTGAAATTCTAATAATAGTGTTATCAAGGCACAAGAGAATAATATCGGCTTTGAAAGATATTCAACTCTGAAATATTATATTACTTGAGACATTTTATTTGAGCATGTAGTGTAATATGAAACATAATAGTATATTTGAGAGGGCAGAAAAATAAAATTGATTTAACAACTTCTAATTTGGATGGTTTTTAATATATTATATTTGCAATTTACAATTTGATACACTTCCTTTCTGTTTCCAAGCTAGTTAATTTGAGCATAAACCTTTAAAAAATGTGTTATGTGATAGCTATGTAACAATCATTTTAAAAATAAAAGTGTTATGTGATAGTTAATTTTTTTCAAATAGTAAACCATTTACGTAACATTTTTTTGATTTTTTTTAATATAATCTCTAACTAATATAAGGAAAAACGAGTTTACCAACAAGAAAATAAGAAACAAATCTTATGATAAAATGGTATGTTTTCTAATCATACCAACAAGAAAATAAATTCGATGTGAGGATGGATTTCATGAGAAGGATGTGAATATCGATATGCATATCAGTTACATATATTCGAATCCTTCATATAAAAATAAAGAGTGTTGTTTTCTAATTAAGGAGTAAAGACGTATTACATTCCTCACAAATAAACAAATACATGAGATATTGAAGTAAATTAAATTATTGTTTTAATAAGGTAGACGTGTGTAAACGACATAGTTTCTTTCGGATTTCATATGATTACAATATGTCAAAGAAAATAATATTGCATGCTTTATTTAGCAAGTCCCCAAAGCAAGACGAAGGGATTGAACTCAAGTAATGAAATCGAAAAATCATAAAATCGAATAATTGTTACAGAAATAGAATTGGATAGATATGGTATCGAGTTACATTCTTAACCTCAATTAATATTATGATATTCACAGGGTATTTTTATAATATTTATTACTTCTTTCACATTATGATTCGATAGATTATTAAATTAGATATCCATACATATTTGATAAATTATATTCAAATAACATTAGATCCTAACACATCTATTAATCCAATTGATTTCCTTCATTTTTTTTTCATCAATCTTCTGGGAAACAAAAGGCCAACTGTTGTAAATAGAATTAAATAATTTAACAAGTTTTAGTTTTGAATTTTTTTGTAAGATTAAATTGATTCAATAAATTTTAAACCTATTTTTTTAGAACAATAAATCTAAACTTTGTTAAAGAGAATTAAACTTGTGTCTTAATTATATAAACGAGTGTTAATCCTCTACTACTTGATAATACTGGATATTAAAGGAACAGCGTGGGATGATAATGTACTATTGGATCTTCTAAACTCCCGGGATTTGGAACTTGCTCATCTAACTCCTCTTTCGACATTTTCAGTAGATGTTACATGGTTTTGGTTGTCAGAAACATCGGGTGAGTTCACTGTCAGATCTGTATATAAATTGTCTCATATTCCGATAGGACAGGAAGAGTTGAACGGGAAACTGGTATGGGCGTTTCGGATCCCACCAAAAGTCAGCAACTTTACATGGCGTGTTTTGAAAAATTGCGTACTTACAGCGTCTAGACTGAATAGTAGGCATGTTCCCATTGCCCCGATTTGTATGTGTTGTGAAGTGCGGTGGAGACTCTGGATCACGCGTTGAGAGAATGCCCGAAAGCGGCACATTGTTGGGCCCAATCAGGGTTGCCAGGCCGAGGGGGCCTTCCTCTCACAGAGTAGATTTGGAAGGTGCTCCTCCATGACATAGATGATGATAGGGAGGACATCGCGATGATAATGTGGTCAATATGGAAGGTGCGAAATGTGGTGGTTTGGAACGGGAAAGTTGCTTCCCATGTAGAGATATTGTTTGAGGCCAGGAATAGCATTCAGGAATGGAGACAAGCTCATGCAGCTAGGGAGCACCGTAATCCCCGACCTCCATCCTTCTAGGTAGTGTGGTCCAAACCAAGGGCATGTACTCTTAAATGTAATGTGAATGGTACTTTATTCCCTAATGAAGATCGTAGAGGCATTAGTGTGGTTATCAGAGACAACTATATGCATGTGGTTTGTGCCCGCAGCTTGGGGATGGGGGATACAACTCAATGGATAGTGAGGCAAAAGCATTGAAGATTGCTGCACAATAGGGTTATTCCAATATTATCTTCGAGGTTGATTGCCCCTTTTCAACTAGTACTGCAAAGCTCGGAATTGTGGTCATTGGTGAGGATCATCATTCGAGACCATAGACAACTCATTTTGGTAATTCAAAGAAGTAGTTTATCTTTTGTTAAATGATCAGCAAATCGTGTGGTACATATGTTGCCAGGTGTTCGATTTTTAATGTTGATCATATTTACGATTCTGTTTCAGTACCTGTAGTTATTTCTTCCAAGCTGAAGCAATACATTAATAATACATCGAATATTTGTCTTCAAAAAAAAAAATTGAGTCTCAATGCTAATTAAGTCATCGAGTTGGGTAGAATGAATTTGATGTGATGATTAATTTCATAAGGAAAATTTGATTATATAATCATGTATATTTTGTTACGCGACTTTTTTATAAAAGAATAATTCTTTACATTACTTGCTTGGTATGTTTCCATCAATAAAACAAGGGTTCAGATATTAAAGCAAATTAAATTATTGTTGTAATCGAAGAGGTAAAAGACTCCATATAAGAAAATATAAGGTTTCAAATTATTTGTCATGGTTTTGGCAAATGAAAGAAGTAAGATACAGGAGCAAATTAAATTATCAATTAGCAAATCGAAAATTAGAAATAAGCGTAACCGAGTATGTTCAAGAGAGACCTTCCTCTAGTGTACAAACTTTCTTATGGATGCACAAAAAATTTCTTTCCAATTCGATTTAATCATGTACAAAGAAAGGATCATATGTATGTGAAGATTCGTTCAGAAAATCATATGTATTTCACAAAATATTGTAACAACTTATTATTTTGGGCATAAGAAATAATAATGACTCTAAGAATAACAAGTACCATATATATATATATTTTTTAAAATGGCACTAATGGTTATTATTTTTATTCTTTTGGTTGTTTTTTTTCAATAATGAAAAAACAATTACTTATTACAATTCTAATACATAATGGTGAAAGTTAAATATTAGAGGAGCAAACCCAAAAATTACAATATACCACCCTTCTCACCATCTGGTTTTCGAATTCGATGACTCAACTTTTTCATCTTCGAAAATAAAAACATCATATGACACAAATTTGCTAAAAATATTGGCAAATGATAAAATGAAATATGTTTTATATTAACTTTAGAGGTAAATGCAAAAACTAATGGCCAAATAACATATTTTGAAAATCATAACGATCATATTTATTTCTTTGCATGTCCTAAGTATCAACTATTTTAAGTAACTGGGTCCAATAGTTTGATATTAAATCGTGCCTAATTAAGAGAACAATAAAAATTACTTTTTAAAAAAGAGAAAAATAAATTTAACGTGACAATATAGATCTAATGGGAAGGATGTGATCCATAATTAAGCATGCATATTTTGTTGCACAAACTTCTTATATATAGCATCTAGTTGGATCATTCAATTTTTAAAAAGTAAAATGTTATTGTGTAAATTATTAATTCGTTCCTTGCGCGAAAAGAAAGATATGAGATACTGGAGTAAATTAAATTCTTTATTTCAAGCAGTGTGAAAACAAAACATGTGTGTTGAGTGTGAAGACGTATATGAGAATGATTAAACTCACCAAAAGTTCCAATGTTTCGTGAAAATGATAGTAGTTATGTCAATTTGATTTTTAAATTTTATTATGTGAATGTCATTTTTTTATTTTTAAAAATTAAAGATCACACATAATATGTAAATGAAAGGTATGAGATATTAGAGTAAATTAATATTGTATGGTTGAGCTACACATAATAAATATGGTGAGTATCTAAAACTTCAGTTCTTGATGTAAAACAACCAAAAAAAAATAGGAAAATAGTTTTATATTATATTGATTATTTTATCAACAGTTTATCAACGTTATAATCTTTATCATTTTCGACGTCTTCATAATCTGGTTTATCAAATATATTTTATCTAATAAATAAAAAATCAACACAAATTTTGATTAAATATCCATTGATGTTGAAACCCATGCAATAAAAATATAATTTCACCCTAGATGTAAGCAAATCCTCCATCTATCATGGTTATCTGTGTCCTGAACTGAACAAGTATGAGATAGAAAAGTAAAAAAAATAAATAGTTAACGCCAAAATCAAAGCCATTAATTAGCAACATTCTATGCCCACTACGACAAATTTAAGAAGCATCAGATCCAAAGCACGCACACACATCACTCCACACTGCACGTGCACACCTTTCCTTTTAAATCATTAAATTGAAACAAAACCATTAAAAAATATGTTAAAATGCAAAAAACTTGCCTGCTGCTTGAAAAGAAGCCTGGAAGGCTGCAACTCTCACATGGCTTCGTGCCATGAATTTGGTGCCTGCTAATTCCGACACGTGCTTCTCCATACCCATTGCAATGCTTGTGGTTCTCAGTGCTCACCATCAGAAAAGGTACAAATATTTGTTTGCTCATAAACATTTCTAGGCAACAAAATTGTCTTAAACTCTATAGAATCTGAAGTTTTCGGTCAAATACAATTCGATCGAACTTTATAGATTCACGATCAAATGAAATAAAAACTTTGACCAGGATAGATCGGGGTAGGATGATTGTCTACACTCATTTTGATGGGAAAATGAAGGTAAGAATCAGATCTATTACTAGTCTTAGATAGAGATGAAAATTACAAAACTCGTTCTATTATAATTTCTATATAGAGAAAAATATCCAAATTTGACATATCCCCAATGTGACGAAGGTGAAGCTAAGGCAAGGTGACTACTTGCACCCATTCCACAAGGTTTCCTCCCATACGTGATTGGGAAATGAGGGTAGGAATCAGGTTGATTGCTAGTCTAAGGTAGAGCTATCAGAATGTCATGAACTCGATAGAGACTTGACATGAACCACAAAACCCGTCCGGTTATCATTCCTAGAACGAGGAAAATATCCAAATTAACAAAAAAAACTTGATATCCCCCGAGTCAAACAGAAGGTCAAAACATATTCACATCTGCCCTATTGTCATTCTATCAAAGGAAAGCTCTTATTATCCACTGAAGTGAGACTTGCAAGGAATAACAAGACACAAACAAAAACTTGTAGCTACTGTTATTTTAATTCAGGAAGAATCAATCTATATACAGTTAAAAACGAAGTGTGAAAATTTTATTTCTAAAAGCCGGTTTCATACCCAAAAGGATTTTCAGAAGAAGCTTCTTTGGGTATAATTCCAGAGAGGAGAAAGAGACAGAGAGCTCTGTTACATGGAATAGAAAAACCTGTGAACAAGACGACAAAGCATAGCATAGCCTTATCCTCCCCCATCCAATCCTAAATGCGACATCGTTTCAGTCATAGCCTTCCTGATCTCTGCTACATCGATCTCTATCATCTAAGGCTTCAACCGAACCCACTGGTACCGACCCTCCAGTGGCACATCCTTCACAATATCGAAATTGTACCTGCAAAAAAGCGTACGTTAATGTCAATTCACTAACATGAGCCGGATGACTCGCTTATCCTGCGCACTGCTACTCACCTCTCAGCGAACCGCTGCTGCTCGCGCTTCTCGGAGGCTGAAAAGAACTCCTCGATCTCGGCGCTCGGCGGCTTCTTCCCCGCCGTCGACGGCCGGCGACGGTGGCTCGGCGGCTGCTTCTTCGGCTGCGGTTCCATAACGTTGCACTCTCCGCCGCACAGCTCGCTCACCGGAGTTGTCTCTCTGATTCTGCAATCACGAACCAGCATAAACCTTATGAGTATGTATGTATATGTGGAAAAGAGTTTTGAAACGTAAAGGAGATGAGAAATCGAATAGATCCGTTTCGATTTTGTGGAATTAAATTGGCTTTAACGTTCATGTTCGTATGGAGGAGACTGTAATTGAAAACGTAATTAAAATCTGATAACTCACCTTAATTTGGAATCAATGCACGTTGAGCTTTCTGTTTCGGTTATGGATTCGGGACTCTTTACCTGAAGCAAAAATAAAACATGTAATTAAAGAGCACGGCATGTAATCTACACGAACATAAATTCGAATCTAAAAATCAAATAGCTCTGTTTGGTTGCTCAGAAAGTGTAAGAGAAAGGTGGAGAGAAAATATTTCTCTGTACGAACTAAACTTGAGATTCGCTTCTCTATCTGTTTTATTTTCCTCTGTTTTCTCGGGAAACAAACATGATAGCATCAGTTTTGGCTGTGGAAAATAACAAAACAAAAAAAACAGAGAGAGTTATAAAGTTCCAATGTCTTAATCATGCGTGAGATATAGAAATCGACATTGTTTTTCCTGCATTTTCTCAGCAAACAAACCGAGAAACTAATGGATAAAACAAACAGAAATCGAACTCCAAACTCGAATTTCACCTCCAGATCCGTGGATTTCGAGCGGATCTCTCTCTCGTCCACACCTTCACACGACTCGGTACTGCTCGAGCTGCGAGAAGACGCCAATGACTGATGATCGGAGCAACAGCTCAGTCCGGAGTCGCCGGTGGCTACTCCACTGGAATTCTGAGGAGAAACCACAGGAAAATTGAGGTTCTGTAACTCATGATTCTTCAAAATCAGCTCCTTTTCTCCAGAATCGAGAGTTCTCATTCTCTTGAACAAGCTCGAAGCCTCTTCTTCCTCTGCAACTCGCTTGCATTTCCTCGCGCAGCCTCCACATTCCTCCATATCCCACTTTATCTCTCTAAGAACTGTGTCTCTTCTCTCTCTAGGACTGTGTAGCTTCTCTCTTCTGATCTCGAAGCCTGGTTTCTGGTAAATACTATTTTTGACTTCGAGAATCGGAGTTTGTTATATGAGAGGAGGAAGACGATGTCCTCGCCGTTGGATCAAATCGACGGACGAGATTAGCTCCGAAAAGCGAAGTTTGTTTTGTACTTGATTCCGGAGAGACAAGCAACGACGTCGTCTACAGTTGTGAGAGATCCCAGCATCAAGCGTGGCTTATCCGGTGTGACCGACACGTCAAAACGCAGATTTTGCAACCGTTTTGACTACAGCCACCAAATCAACAAATGGAACTAAAAGTGTCTGCAACAAAAAAAACATCAAATGTATTTATTTTTACAAAAATGGTATGTTCTTTTTTTAATAAGTAAACAACTGTTCTTGACATTGTAATGATTTGTGCTTGTCTAAATATCCACATTTTTTTAATCGGGTACTTCAACACTTCTTCACTTACGGAACAGATTACAAAATTTTATACGTGAAATAAAATATGAGTATTTTCTTGGGGGATAGAACTCATGTAAATCAAGATCTGATACTATATTAAAACCCAACTTAAAATTCTAACTGATTAGTAAAGAGTCTAATTTGTCATATAAGTTTATGTATAGATTTCTAGATTTTTTCGCTATAAGATTGATATTATCACATAAAACACTGAACAACTTGGCCTGGCTTGGCCTGGAGTGAAACATTCCAATTTTATACGAGAACAAAGAGAGATAGTGATGTAGATTTGAATGCCAGGTTGTGTTGGAAATGGCACTATATGCAACAAGGTTAAGGCCAATTTAGAGTACTAAGAAGGTTGGTCCAAAAAATGGAAAAATCCAAGTTCATGTGAGAAGTGAGACCAATGCATATATATGGCAATATATGTAACCAAATAAATCACTTGTATATATATGTGAGCTGTATATATGCATCTCTCATCCCAATTATATATTAATCGACTCATCAAGGTTGGCTGATTGCTTCAGACGAACACAGTCTAATAAAATGTATAGTGTTTGTATCTTGGATCTGTATTGAAGTTTAGATGGATCGGGTATCAACAGCGTATCGAAATTTGATGTTTCTTGGATCCGTATCTTATCTGATTTGTGGTAGTTTTAATTTATTTATGGTCACTTGGTACCACATGTACAGTGGCATGACAAGGTGAATGGGCAGAAGAATTGCAGGTGAGGGACCGTATATATAAGTCTGCAGCTGCAGAAACCGTGCACTGCGGGCGCGCGTCGGAAGCTCCAAAATGGAACAATATTTGGTGGCTCGCAACATTGATGACCGTTGTTGGTTCTTGCATGTGTCAAATTTTATGGATAACTTGTCACCATCAATGTGACTCAGTTTCTTACCCTATGTCAAAGTGATTGAGTGTTTGAATATTACGTGTAATAATGTGAATTTGTGTGAGATTGACGGTTGTTAGTGTTATATAGTGATTTCAGATATATAGGACGTTAATATTTATTTTCACGTGTAAACTAGACTTGTTCTCATACAGGTGAATCAGTAGTATTCAAACCGTTATTTTCCAGGAGGTAAAAGAGTTCAATTAACGACTAAGCCAACTTCAGCGACCTTCACATAATGTTATTACCGTCCTCAAGAATGCTAATGTCTTATCATCGCCTGGACCAGGTTGGGAGGACTCTAACAACACATATTCTCAGGTGCCCATCTGAGAGGATGTTTATTTGAGTCCTGTATCGAATAGATATCAACCAAAACACCAGCTCAAATAATAAGTCCGATCCTCCACCTATGAGTTTAAGTTTTTAGGTGGCTCAGCCTTAAGATAGTATCATAGTCTGGTCCATTCATACCTATACCCCTTAATGTCATCCAAATTTGGGCCAACATCTCATGGTCCGCATGTTAAGTCTGATGCTTAATACCAGCTTGCATGTAATGGGTGTCAGAGTGTCGCATAGAGTATATGTTAACCATATCACCAACTTAAATAACAAACCTGGTCCTCCACCTATGAATTCGAGCTTTTTAATCAGTCGGGCCTTAACGAACATCCCTCCTCATATGCATATATGATTAAGAGAATGCTAACATCTATCTTCACATGCATGCTCGTTAGGTGAAACAAAATCTGATAGTATGTTAAAACTCGACCGGACTCATTATCAGAAGATTATACCAACTGTGCACTAACACATATAAAATCGTTACACATAGAATGAACGTATAAGATCTGATATCATATTAAAACTCGATCGAATTTGTTTAAAGATTATCCCAACTACAGAGGTGGTTGTAAAGGGGGGAAGAATGGCGGATGAAGAGAAGAAGACCGACGGTTAAGGGGTTGGGTGCAGCAATTGAAGTCACTGTGTGGTCTGTTTCTGAGACAGACATAAGTGAGTAATTGAGTAACTCTTGGTTTCACCGACTGTTCCATATTGATGATGACCTTAAATAATTGCTCTGAAATGCCTCTCTTTCGTACCTTAACCGTTGGGGTCATCATTTTTGAATTATCACTGCCATTTTTGTCCACTCTCCTTGTCCATGTATTTAAGGATTGAAAGCCGATGTTTTTCAAGTGTATCTGCTTTTCAGACACCTATATTTGTAGGCGGTAAAACTTCAGGTCGTTTAGGTTTTAACGTATTCTCAAAACATGATTTATCTTTTAGGGTTAAGTACGAAAATTAACGGTCCTCAAACAAATATGTACGAGAAGTAACGGTGAATTACTAAGTCTGCAAAAAACAACGGTAAATAAATTTTCCGTTTGCAATCCGTTAACTTTGATATTTTTCAGACCAATTTTTTTTGAAATCCCCAAAATACCCCTATCCCAAAGTAAACCTTAAACTATTCAACTCCTAAATAACGAACCCTAAACTACCCTCTCCCCGAATCTAACCCTAAAACTATCATTTAGGTTAGTTCAATGTTGCTTTTTATAGTTATCCCTTTTTTTTGTTACAAACGACCCACCTTTGTTTAATAATATTACTAACAGAAACCCTCTCCAATGCTTTTATATATGAAATACTTAATAAGTAAAAGAATTTTAAGCCATTTTTCAGAAGAAAAAAAATGGCTTAATTCATTATTATCCAATTCATCAAATTCATAACAATAATAAATTAATAATAAGGTATATAAGTTTTACCGTCGCCTCTCTCTCTCTCGTTTTCTCTACAACTAATAAACCTAAACCTCTAGAGGAAACTGTTCCTCTTTTTCCCCTGTTTTTCGTCTCTCCACCGCCATATGTGGCGCCTACGGGTATGCCGGTATTTTTCTTTTTTTGGTGTTGTGTTGTCTTTGGACTTCCCTTTGTCGGTGGTTGCTTCTCCTCAAATCTGTTCTCCATATGGATATGGGGAAACTGAGCTTGTCCACCGGTTTTGAGACTCTTTCGACGGCGTGTGGGGCAGCGGTTTGAACGTGTGTCCTTGTCCAATAAACTATCAGTTGCTTCTGACTTTAGTGCACATTTATTACGTTATTTGATGCACATTTTTGTGCTATTTGTTTTAATCTAGTTGTATGCGGTACGCGAGCTATGCTCATTAAATGCTGACTATAGAAATTTTATTCCCATTAAACCTAGAGTCTGTGAGTTTATTGCGTTATTTTATT
>JAYMSW010001916.1:0-14986 GCA_036897725.1 Erodium texanum | reverse complement strand
ATTGGTGTGAGGCTCAAGGACACAAAACTTTATCAACTCATAAATGAGCATTTGCCTTCAACTAAGTACATTCAATGTACCTAATAAAATATTGTAACTAAACTTGCTTTTTCTCCCTATATATACCTCCTCACATCATGTATTCTTTGTATTAGAAAGAAAGAGATTTAATTGAGACCACACCATCTTTACATTCCTATATTCATTTCCATATTTCTTATAGTTCTAGTTTTGTGAGAGTTAAGTTCACAATACAACTATTGTATCACTATCTCACTATAATACCTCATATTTAAAATATCATTCTCATAACAATTCAAACTATAATTAAAGAATAATAATAGAAACTTCTACCATTCTTTCAAATATCTTTTATGTTTAAGATGGTTGATGATATATCTTATACCTTTAGACATGCTTGGGCCTCGTAGGAGTAGACCCTTACTAATTATTGGGTCCCATGAAAAATTTCAACGGCTTACGTGATGATTGGGCCAGTGATGATTTGACTTTCACGGTTTTATGGGATCATGAGTCCTCCTCCGTCCATTTAGATTTTGTTCACGATTCATGTTTTTGTTGTCATCAAAAACAATTCTGTGTCCATTATGTGTTTGAATAAAAGTTACCCATAAAAACTTGAATTATGGTGTAATTATTAGTATCCCTCGTTGAAAAAACCGGTCCTCTGGTTGATTTTACCCACTCAAGTCTTTCATAAGACGATAAAAACCGTCTTCTTTTTTTTGTATTCTAAAATTGATAAAGAAAAAGAAGAAATTGTTATGATTTTTCTTTTGAACATATTCAAAGCCGAAATATACTGATTTTAAACTTCAAAATAATAACGGTAATCTATTTTCGCTCTTGTATCTCTCATATTCTTCTGAGCGAAAATAAAAGTAGGAACAAAATGAAATTCCACCTCATCAAATTAAAAAAACATAAAACAAGGAAAATTAGGAGTACAAGTGGCTTTAATGGAGTTTCTGAAGAACACTCTGATCTCTCTATTCTATTTTTGGATTCTTCCCAATAAATCTCTCTTCTTCCTCTACCCTCATATCACTCCACTCCTCAATGCTACTCTGTAACAAATAAACAAGACCATAATCATCATCGTCGTCGTCGTCCATGGCGTTTTCTCTGAAACTGGACACTCTCTTCTCTTCGTCCACCGCCAAGCTCTTAACCTCGCCTCTCTCCTCCAATGCCGTCCTCTCTCACCCACTTCGCTCTTTCTCTCTCCCCGCCTCTTCTCCTCTCCTCATTACCCCTAAATCATCCCTCAAAGCCTCCCGCTCTTTCTCCATTAAAGCTTCCTCCTCGACCACCACTGCAGAGCCCGAAGGATTCAAGGTTGCTCTCTCTATTTTTGGCTATCTCTGCTGATTTCGGATTTGGGTTTTGGCTAAAGTTTGGAACTTTGTTTGTTGCTCAGGTCAATTCGGTGCCTACTAAGCCGATCGAGGGTCAGAAGACCGGGACCAGTGGTCTTCGGAAAAAGGTCATTTCGAAAATGCCATCGTTGGTTGATTTTGCTATTGTAATTTTTCTGTCACTTGTCTTGATTCGAATCATTTTAATTTGATTTGATTTTTTTCCCTTTTTGTAGGTTAAAGTTTTTATGCAAGAAAATTACCTCGCTAATTGGATACAGGTTTGATCTTTACCGCGCCAATGAATTTTTAAATGGAGTGTTTAGTACTGTGGTTATCTGATGCCAAGCATGAATTGAGTTTGTTTAGGCATTGTTTAATTCACTGCCACCAGAAGATTACAAGAATGGCTTGTTGGTGTTAGGAGGTGATGGTCGCTATTTTAACATAGAAGCTTCACAGGTCTGTATTTGTACATATTGATAAGTACAACCCCTCGATTTAACTTTGTTAATAACCCCTCTCTGAAGTTGTAAAGATGACTGAATTTGAAATGCAGATTATTATCAAAATTGCTGCTGGAAATGGTGTTGGCAAAATTTTGGTTGGCAAGTGAGTGCTTTAACTGACTGATTTTCATCATGGTTTTGGTCATAATTTATATATGCTGGGATAGGAAGAAAATTTGTTGCATTTGATCTAAATCATTGTTTCAGTGCATCAGATGTGAGTACAATTTAATCTTGCCTGGACAGTTTATTGCCCTGACAATTTACCACGTTTTTGTTCTATCTAATTATATCATTTCAGTACAAAACATTAAAGTTGGCTTTCCTGGTGATTTTTTTTAATCCAGGGACGGTCTTATGTCAACACCTGCTGTTTCTGCTGTAATTCGTAAGCAGAAGGTAAGCATATGCTAATGTTTCACCATTTCCATATGTTTCTGCTTTTCTACATCACAAGTCAAGATCTTTCCCCTTCACTTGGTCATCATTTTTCACAGGCCAATGGTGGATTCATAATGAGCGCAAGCCACAATCCTGGTGGTCCTGAATATGATTGGGGTATTAAGGTGTGATTTTCTGTTGTTTAAGTCAAACTATCAGAGTTTCTGTTTTCATGCTTCTGTATGTAAGTTCTTGTGCAACGATTTTAGAATGCTCAAACTTTGGCTTAGAATTGCTTATTGGTTTCTTATTCTGTTTCCTACCACTTTACCCTTCAACTCCCATAAACCTTTCTTGTCCTATAAAGTAAAAACTTTGAATTCTAAACCTTTTTTTTACTAATATTGTTATCATCATTTCGACTACCAGTTTAATTACAACAGTGGGCAACCTGCACCTGAGTCCATAACTGACAAGATTTATGGGAACACCCTTTCTGTAAGTTTCTTATAGCACTATGTACTCAGTACTTGCAATTTGTTTCTTGAATATACTTAGATTTTCTTCAGCTGCAATATATTACCGCATGCTCTTTATTATGATATCTGCCTAGAATTTACTTCAACCCATATCTAAGATGGGAGGTTTTGCTACATTTATTTCCATCCACTCAAAGTATGAGTTAATTAAACACCCCTCGTAACTAATTCAAAGACATACAATGTCAAGGTTGGTCGTAGTGCAGTGGTTAATTTAGCTTCATTGACATGCTTGTAGTATTCATTTACTTCATTGGTAGTAACATCTGTTTTTTTTTTTTCCTGAATTGTTTTAATAGATTTAGTATGATGCAGATCTCTGAAATTAAGATAGCCGACATTCCTGATGTTGATCTTTCTCGTCTTGGAGTTACAAATTTTGGAAGATTCAGCGTTGAAGTAGTAGACCCAGTTTCTGACTATTTGGAGCTGATGGAGGTGAGAAACAAGGAATATGCATTATTGCAATCTGAGAATGAAAATTATGTGGACTTGATGTTGATAATAACTGTTTTGCATCATTTGCAGAATGTCTTTGATTTCCAGCTCATCAAAAATCTTCTTTCACGACCAGATTATAGGTTTGGTTTGTGCACCCTTCACTAAGCAAGAACACTTGATGTTGGCATTTTCTAATGAAAATGAGTAAAGTATTAAGTGCATAGGACTACTTGAATCCTGAGTATGTTTGAGGGAGAACGCAATATATGGTATTAAATATTTTACATTGAATGTCTTAGGTTTACATTTGATGCCATGCATGCAGTTACTGGTGCATATGCAAAACCTATCTTTGTAGACAAGCTAGGAGCCAGTCCGGTATGTTAGACATATTATTAATCTGAAAGTAATAATCACGCTCCTCACTGTTGCTAAAGTTCTTGACAATTGATATTGCATGTATCTTGTAGGATTCAATTACAAATGGAATTCCTTCGGAGGATTTTGGACATGGTCATCCAGATCCTAACCTTACGTAAGAAAACATACTTGTTAAATAATAGGCTATTTAACATCATTTCCAAGAACATTTGAGTTTTTCTTCTCAGCTGTCTGAAAAGTACTTGCATGATAAACAGATATGCCAAGGATTTGGTCGATATTATGTATGCTGAAAATGGACCTGATTTTGGGGCTGCTAGTGATGGTAAGAAATTGTTATTTTCTATAATCCAAATACATTGCCTACCTATGTCAATGCATTTCTGTACATGTGAATAACAATAGACTTCCTTTGTCATTATTCAGGAGATGGTGATAGAAACATGATTCTTGGTGCAAGCTTCTTTGTTACTCCTTCAGATTCTGTTGCAATAATTGCAGCCAATGCACAAGAAGCCATTCCTTACTTTGGGAATGGCCCCAAGGTAGGAGACTAGTGCAGCCTTTCTTTTTCTTTTCACTTGGTGTTATAAATCAGGAAAGGGACTGAAACTATGTTCCAATTTTATAGGGCTTAGCTCGATCCATGCCAACAAGTGGTGCCCTTGACCGTGTTGCTGAGAAGTTGAATCTTCCTTTTTTTGAGGTCTTGGTTCCTTTTCAACTAAATGTTGTGGTTTTCTTAGAGAATCATGTACTCGAAGATACATTTCTCCTAACAATTAGTAATTACCTTTCTTGTATAGGTACCGACTGGTTGGAAGTTCTTTGGAAACCTTATGGATGATGGAAAATTGTCTATCTGTGGAGAAGAAAGCTTTGGAACTGGTTCTGATCACATTCGTGAGAAAGATGGAATATGGTAAACATCAACTTTTGTTGTTTGGTGCCATTTGCAATGTTGAAAGCAGATTTTTATACTTAAATGTCACTAAAAGCTCTTATCTGTCTAGTGTTTGTTAACAATACCATATCAGTGACATGAAAATCTATTGTCACATGATAGGGCTGTATTAGCATGGCTTTCAATTATTGCATACCAAAACAAAGACAAAAAGGCTGGGGAGAAATTAATATCTGTCTCTGATGTTGCTAAGGAGCATTGGGCAACTTATGGAAGGAATTACTTTTCTAGATATGATTATGAGGTGAACATTTTATCTTAACTTGAACCGTATGTACAAGAAGTCTTGTTGGTGTTCCTGTTCTAGATACTGAGTCAGTAATTTTTTGTAGAGAGAAGTGGTAATCTTTGAGTTCTGTTATTCAGGAATGTGAATCTGAAGGTTCCAATAAAATGATGGAGTATCTTAGAGATTTGACCTCGAAGAAGGCAGGTGAAAATTTCGGTAAGTTTATCATACCTATTACGTTTCTAATACATGAAGTGTTCTGAGTTCTGACAATCTTTGGTGCTAAAGGTTTTAGAATGTTAATTGTATTTGTTTCCTAATGCTGGCTGCTACAGGAAATTATGTCCTCCAGTTTGCTGATGACTTCACCTACACAGATCCCGTATGTTACAGCATTGCACATATGTATCGTTTTTGCATAATTTGATTAGGGTTAATTGCATATAGCTACTGTGTATTATACGTCTTTTACACACCCAATTTTAAGCTTCTACATCCAGTTATCTTAACTTCCAAAAAAATTACACATCTCTTTTTCGTAGAAAATGACGAAATACCCTTGACCCTAATCTCAAAAAAACTGCATAACTATCAAAAACATTTTGATTCATGTAGACTACGGTTAAGTAGATGTAAAAGGACTCCTTATATGATAAAACTATTAAAAAGACAAAAAAAATAGTATTTTTTTTAAATTAGGAGCAAGGGCATTGTCGTCATTTTATTTGACAAAAAAGAGTTCAGTTTAATTTTTTGAAAGTTTAGGTAATTGGATATAAAAGTTTAAAGTTGGGATAGTTGTGTGCAAAAAAACGTATAATACGTTATAACTATCTGCAATTAAGCCGTTTGATTATATTCACTCAACTAGAACCTTCCAAGTCAAAACACGCCCTTGCCAATATATTCTCACTCAATCCTTGCGAAAATGTATTAGGTGGATGGAAGTGTTGCATCAAAGCAAGGTGTTCGGTTTGTTTTTACTGATGGTTCGAGGATCATATACCGCCTATCAGTATGTTCCAATCCTTTTCTTTTCTCGAGTAACCTTGGGGAATTCATTGGCTATGACACAAGAGTTTCGATAAATGCAGGGAACTGGTTCAGCAGGAGCAACCGTCAGAATATACATAGAACAGTTTGAACCGGATGCTTCTAAACATGATTTGGATGCACAAGTAGCCCTTGAACCTTTGATAGGTGAGTTTGTCATCAATTGTATGCATATACGTTCATCATATTCGTAGATTATTCATTATCCGCTTGCTCTTGTTCAGATTTGGCATTATCCTTATCAAAGTTGAAGGACTTCACGGGAAGGGAGAAGCCAACTGTCATCACATAAAGCGTCAGACCCGATCTATCTTTATTTGGTTACACGATAAATCCTGAACGATGCGGTAGGCAGGTTAGAAGATCACTCTCTTCCTGGATAGATTTGTCATTCAATGTTCATTTTTATTCGGTTATAGAACAGTCAATGAGAGAATGGGATAATAATGCAGAAATAAAGTATCTGCTTCTGGGCTTCAGAGTTGAAACTGTATTTCTGAACCCTTTTTTTTCCCTTCAATACACGTGGTTAAATGATGGAGCTATTAGTGCACTACTAATATTTATGTTTGGAGAAACCTGGAAGAGAAGTGTCATACAAGTTTGAGTCTTATGAAATAGGAGTAACTACAGTTACACATACATGCCCACCTTTTATTTATATATATTTATTCAGAACTATTTTTTGTGACATAAACACCCCTCTACCTTTCATAAACCTACAAAAAAATGACTTCACCGAAGAGGACATCACCTTTCGGTAGCGCAAAGACCACTGGGGGAAGATTTATCCCAAGGTCACCATATTCAACGCGATCTACATACAGAACGGTCGATTGCACCGGGGTGGCATATCAGATGACCAGATAATGTCGACGGCCGAGGAGTACTGGCGGAGTTCTAGCAAGCTCTTTACTCTGAAGCATGTTTGGCTGGAAATGGGTTACCACCCGAAATGAAATAACCAG
The DNA here is from genome assembly GCA_036897725.1 of Erodium texanum. Taxonomy (NCBI): domain Eukaryota; kingdom Viridiplantae; phylum Streptophyta; class Magnoliopsida; order Geraniales; family Geraniaceae; genus Erodium; species Erodium texanum. The sequence goes on along the minus strand of JAYMSW010001916.1, from coordinate 8,142 downwards.
ACGGTGTCTTCTTCCTCCAACAAACGTTTAAAGACGGCTCGTATTCAACCTCGTAAGGCATGAGTTCCGACAATCCCATAGAAGCGGAAGCAGATATGGCTTGCCCGTCGGCTACTATCCATCCCCATGGCCAGAAAGCGTCGAAAAAGGATAAGGGAAGCAGGAGAATAGTGATGTCGGGTCGGCTTGTGAATTTGATGACACTCTGCAGGGAATGAAGACCCCCTCCAAACCGATTATATGGACAAGTTGAGAACACATGAAGAGAACACACAGAGCTGAAGGAACGGTTACATGGAGAACGGATGGAGCAGTTCAAGGAACTGCTTGCCCAGCAACTTGCCCTAAAGAAGATTGACATCCAAGAAAAGTATACAGTTTTGCACTATGGCGAAGATGGTAACACACTCCATGATTCGGAAGAAAGCTTGGATCCAAGAACCAAAAACCCTTAAGCAGAATCTCCGATCAGTAGAGTTTTTAAGTCCAACTTCATCAAGCATATTGGAGAATAGGTTTTTGCCTTGTATAAGTGGATCATCTCTTAAAGTGATTATCACATTATGCATTAACGATCGATATTAAATGGATCATCTCTTAATGAAACAAAAGAGTTACTTGATCCAATTAGAAAATTAATTAAATTACTCAAAACCTTTTCCTAATAGAAAATTACCTAAATTATTCCCAATTATATACTTAATAATTAAAAAAAGAAATGAAAATCCTAACTTAAAAAGGAAACCGAATATTAATCCTAATTAATCTTTATTTTCGAAATACACTAAAATATATTGTTTAAAGGTTGATTTAGCCTTTAAAACTTGATTTCATTAAAAAAAACTAATGGTGTTAGTCACTTTTTGGACGGAAAATTTGTTCATCATTAGTTTTTGCTGACGAAAATTTGTTCACCGTTGTTTTTTGCTGAGGACCAAAAAACACCGTTACTTTTCAAAAAATCAGGTTAGTTCACCGTCGCTTTACATATTTATCCCTAAAAGTTATAGACATTTATAGCCGAACTGCTTGTTTGGAATTCTTTAATCATTTATTTGTGCTTATTCTTAATCTTTTTACCTTCAGTTTAGTTTAGAAACGTTGTAATTATATGTCCCTCATAATTTTTGAAACTTTTGAGAACAAAAAAAAAGAAAAAAAAAAACCTCGAATGTAGAAGATTCGAAATGACTAATAATTATCATATTAAAGCTCGAACTGATAGGTGGACTCCTGTTTCCTTTTGAAGTTCAAATAGGGTATGCCGCTTCCTAGATTCGAACCTGGTTGTACAGAAGGATTAGAAAGTCTTTACTATTGTACCAAATAATCTAATGTTTAAGGTATGCCATGACATACCCTAAACTCCCTTGGTTCTGCTCCTGGCTACAACCTAATTTTTTTCGTGTGCATTAATGAAAGAGTAGCAAATCAGTGGTCAATTATGAGGCAAGAAGTGAGCCCCAAAACTGAAAGACGATTCATACAAAGAGCAGCTGGGGATGAAAACACTAAGGTTTTGCCAAAGATTAGAGAAACGTACTTTTGTTATCATGGTTTGATGAGCCATCGTTTTCCTCGACAATTCCTAAACCAGAATCCAAACTTGACTGCCTTTTGTTCCCCATTACTACTCTCCACTCTCATTCCACCAATAGTTAGTAGACCCATCATCACAAGTAAAAACTATGCTCTCTTTTTTATGATAATATATTGAAACTGAATTTCAAATTTTACCGATAGTCAAATAAAACTACTCTCCACGTTTTCTTAACGTGGGATTTTGACACTACTCTTTCTATACAAATAGAATCGAAGTGACTTATATTGTAAGAGAGTTTATACGTAGAATATTATTATGAATATCTCTGTAAACTGTTTGTAATGAACATGCATGTATATATGGATCCAACCTTGTTGTTGGGTCAATCAAATTCATGGGATTTGATGAGGTTGTCGATAACATATGTGCTTCCACTCTCATGACCACAAAACAAAGTGACAGCTCCACAATTCATGTTAGTTGCCTCTAGCATGGACCTTTATGTCTCAGCTCCTGTCGTTTTCTCATCAACTGTCTCAACATCACTACATGCCCTCTTATCAATTTGTAATTTTTTTTTTGTCAAATTCTAGGATTTGGGCGTTGAAGAAGTTTGCCTTCAGCACCTTATTTTTACGTACACTATTAAAAGACAATTGATCTATCTTTTCCGTAAATCTTGTCGGAAGATGTATTCTAATGATGGTTACGTCCCTTGCCTCTCCGTACCATTATTTCTTATTGGAAATAATTTTTTGTTTGTTTACGCACAAATATTTCGGATGGGAAGAACATTCATATATACGATACAAATGTCCAAGAGCATGGTATATATAATCTACAAGTAATTTTATGAATTCCTAAAAATCGTAGACAAATAAAATATTTAATTCAAATTAGTTGACAATTTGTATATTTTCCAAGCAAAACCATAAAAAAAAATGGACACCATTTGGTACAAAAGGAGCCTAAGATCTTTTTTGTTGCATTTCATAATTTAATGACGTAGATTTTACCAAAAGATTGTGCTAGATTTCATTCTCTCGTGACATGGATTTTATTTTTTGTTGTTATAAATTTCATTGTCGGGTAGTGTCATGTTGTAGATTTGATTGCATGATGGTGTATATTTCATTATAGATAGATATAAATTTTATTGTACCGTAAGATTTCATTATTTGATGTTATGTATTTAATGATTTGATTCTTTTAGAGTCCAGTTTCCCATATTCTAGATTTCGTTATAGGATAAATTATATTTCATTATTTTCTTGGAGTATATTTCCTCTTGTAATCTTTATCTAAAAGGACATTCCTTACCGTTTCTACTTGGATTTTATTTCGACTAATTGCATTCATTTTTTTGGTGGTAGATTTCGTTTTCGGTAATGAGGTGCTTAGTTTGTTTTGGCATATTTTTTTTTTGAAACAAGAACAATTTCATTAGACGGACGATACTGTCGCAATAGAAAGAGACTAGCTCTAGTAGAAAATACATCCAACCAAATAGGCCATGTCAGACTATGACTCAACTATTGAGGCTTACATAAAGAAAGCTATGCCAAAAATGATCAATAACCTATGCAGAGGTCTCACTAGATATCAGCACAACGATACCAAACCTATCAAACTAAGTCGTCTTAAAGTCACAATAATTGTGGAGCCAAATACTGCAATAGATGTGTGTCTAAAATCAGACTAAACTAACGTCTTATTGACTACAAAACAGGAAAATCAAATACCAAATAATTTTTTTTTTTTTTACATAAGAACAAAAATCTTGTAGCAAGTTGAAAAGTTATAGTTGTCCTTGATCAATTTTTCATCGGAGGTTGTTGATGATGTTCGCGCTTGTTGAAATTGGTTGCCAGAGTTTGTTGTTGTTTGCCAGAACCGATTGAACAGAAAAAAATTGAGGAGATGAGGTAGATGAAGATCGATATGAATTTAATATCAGAATGTCAATATCAGTCTTGTACAATTATCAAAATATTTCAGCTCAACTTACTATTTACCTATTTGCTATTAATGATACGGCAATCTGAACTGTTCATTTGGAAAACCTGAAGGTTGTAAGAGCAACATCATTAATTAGTTTATTTAGGCTACATGATGTTGCCTTCAAAAATACTATTCCATCACGAAAATGTTCGATTATTGATCTAATTTATCACTAAATCGTTACCCTAATCTAGGGAGTTAACTACATCAATTCTAAAATCGTCTCTGAACAGAGTTATGAGCAGTAACAAAAAATTCAAAAAATTAAATCCGGACAAATTTATATTGAAAAAGTACGCGTTTTTTTAGTTGATTGATTGAAATGAGATAAACGACTTAAATTCAAATAATACTGGATTGGTGGCTGCTCGCCACGCATAATGTTTTGGATTAATGGCAACTGCTGCAAAAACGTTAAGGTTGTTATTGGAGCCAGCCACACCAAAAAAACATGGCATATCCATGTGTGATGATCGGAGACTGTCTCGAGCATAATTGTTGGGACGCCTTGAACACCCCGCATATGTTGCCCATGCCAGGCTACCGGACAATTTTTTTTCATTCATAATGCATGTAGCCTATGCTTCCTAACATATCAGGTTGCCCACAGTACTTGTCTACTTGTAACAAATTATGGATATTATTTTCGCTTGGTCGACATAGGTATTCCATACTGAAACAATTGATGATGCCTCTACAATTTTTTTTGACACATTTCAACACAGTAGTCTCACCCATTCTTACAATCTCGTCCACACCATCAGCATCACCACCATATGCTATCATGCGATTTGCAGCGGTGTACTTCCGGTATAGACTGAAATCGAACGTCCAAGAACCGTTAATCCGCTGCCTAAAGTATGGATTCTGCTCTTAAAGAGTATGCATGATGTGAAGAAAAAGGTCTCCCCTCATCCTAAACCTCTGTCTAAAGAAACAATCGCCATACACCAGTGATTCCAAAAAAATAGTCGGCCATAAGACGTATGTGCCCCTCTTCACGTCCGATGTTCAAAACTTGACATCGACTTTTACGTGAACTGCTACTTGATCCACCCATTAGAACATCTTCGACTTCCCAGGTGAGTTTTGCTTCATCCAACCAAGCATCTTCTTCACCGCCGGAAATATTTGTATTGGGAAATATGGTGATTGGGGAGAATGAGAATGGATAACGAGAAATGGTTTGGGGGGTTTTCATAAGGGGGATGAGAAAATAGCCGTTGGGAAGTAACGACTATATTCGGGACGAATTATCACGTGCCGTCCGAAGTTCTTGTCTTAAAACTGGACTCACCACCAGCTCGACAATTCCATCATGGATATGGGTTTCGCCTCCCTCATTTGCATGGCGAACGCAATGAGGAATACCCGACGAAGTGGATTCGGCCCACGATATGGATGGACATGAGGTGAACTTGCCTCCACCTAAGAGCAACCACAACGCGAGTTCATGCAAAACTCACCCATCTCTCCGAGAGAATTCATCTCTCCAGGCGATTCTCATTACACTAGCTGGACGAGATGGCGGAGGTGCGACCCATCTCTTCTATAGAATCGTCGACGAGGTGACGAGTCTGGTGCTGAGACGAGAGCATGGGGCGACACGTGACAGTGATATATCGTTTGAATATATTTTAATGGTGAGATGTTGTTTAACGACGTTATTCATAAATGATTTCAGAGTTAAGTTAATGTAGTCAGCTCACTGTATAACAGGTTAACGATTTAGTGACGAACTCAATAAATAGTTCGAAGATATATAGAATATCACTTTTTGGAGGCAAGATCAGACTGCCCGACTCAACCCGTATAGTTGCTCTAACCCCTTTATTGTGGTTGCTCTAATGCTGTAAGTGGTTCATAGTCTTGTCAATATTTAGGTTTTCCCTAAAGGTATACTATTTACAATGATCAATATTACTCTTACATTATTGTACAATGGGATCTATACATAAACCCTCCTTTCTAATCATAAACAAATTGAAAACATGCACCTACTATGAAAAGAAGAGGAGAAGTGAAGAATACATACAAAAAAGTTAGACAAGAGTTGGGGCTCCAAATAATCTCCATTAAGTTCGAATTATTTTCACATTCAAATCTTGTACTCCGACTTATGCATTGTAAAACTGGTTAATTTTTATATTTCACCATCTTTTGTTGTTCTTTGCCACTGATGGTCCGTGTGTGTTAAAAAATGGATTGTAAATTGTAATGTTTTGATTCAAAGTAGCCCAATAGGTATGTAGATTGACATTTATATTTCAGGGCCACTCCAAATCTCCTACCAAATTAGTGTTGTTTTTCCCCCTTCCAATCAATCTAAAATTGAAATGAATTGAGATTGTAGAGTGTACCCATTTTTACATAAAAGTCTAAAACCCAAAAGGACCCACTACCAAATGATAGTACATAAGGAGAAACAAAATAACAATCAATCTACTTCCATTTTCATTCTTTCTTTTTTTTCTACTTGCATAAGGCCTTGGAATTCATATTATAGTTGCATCTGTCAATTTCAAGTCATCACCTTTTTTAGTTTTCACCAAACACCATTGTGTTTAATTGCTACCAATAACTTGCCTAGTTATTTGCTTACTACGTGCCTTTAACAGCAAGTCTAACGTTGTATTGGTGTTAGTGTTGCAACCTCAGATATGATAGGGTCAATACGTGGTTTGAGTGTAGCTGATGAAAAAAATCAGTCCAATGGTGCATCAGTGCTCTATAATAGAGGGAGGAGATAGAGGAAAGAGATGGGTGGCTGTCACGGTTCAGGGGCCTCTGATTGGTTAGAGAGCCTCGACATCCATGTTCAGCATCTGCACTTCACGGAACGGCGTTGCCGAGCCAACACCGGTGTCAATGTGTTAATACCGATCGACACCCCGCGATAGATTTGCCTTAAGTGTTGAATTTGTGAACTGTCAGCTTATAAGTCATAGCTTCCTTGTAATGTTTAGGGACATTAAATTCTTAATTATTTGATATTGTCCAAAACACATTCATGCATTGTGGTTAGCTACGTATCAAACAACTCCAAACATGACATGAGATCTGATAGCTTTCGTCCTTTGGGTTCCACTGAAAGATCTTTGGCGATTTCAAGTTTTCAACACAAACAATACTTACTTGTCTCTTTCTTTGTACGCGCTTCCTTCTTTGTACTCCTCTGTCGGCTAGCCATTGAAACAAAAGAACTACTATATATACTAATACTATGTTGTAGTACTACATGCATGTATGTACGTACCATTGTATTTTTCTTCTGTTAAAGCTCTGCTACTGCTACAATGTTGTCGCTATCTCAATGAAATAGGTCTACACTTATACCGATTTTTACACATATATTCATGTATTATGTATAATATGGTTTGAGCTGACATTTGGATTCATTAATTAAATATAGTTTTTTTTCGTTTGGTATTAATTGCATATATATAGTTATTGTATTTAAGGTTAATTATACCTAAATACCTTAACATACTTGTTATTGTTTTGATAAGTACCTAAAGTTTCTAATCGTATCACCGTTAGTGAATCTGTTACTTTACTATTCATTTTTTAAAAATACATTCGAAAATAAAACCTAAAACCAAAACCTTCAGGGGTATTTTTGTCATTTGAATAGTATAGGTTTGAAAATTTGAAAACTTATGAGGGTTGTTTTCGTCATTTGCTTTGAAATCTAACAGGTGTGGATGGAAACCATTAAAAATGATATAATTGAAAACTTTAGGTACCTGTCAAAACAATAACAAGTATTATGGTATCCAAGTGAAATCCGAGTATACGTTAGGGTATTTAGGTGTAATTATAGGTACAAAAAAAACAGTGTACTATACTTTTTTGTCATGTGCGGTCACTGCTTCCATAATGGGCAGAAACAGAGGCTTCTCCATCCGGAAACGTCGCCGGAAAATGTCTTCGTCGTAAGTCGGAGGCTTAAGAAAGTAATCTTTCATCCGCTCGTGTCCTTCGCGACGGTCCCGCCAAATAAATCTTTTCTTTGCACAAGGTTGGTTGCTAGACGATCCTTTGCTGGATCCTTCCCCAGAAAATTGACTAAGTGATGAGTGCTCATTACATATACATTTAGATATGCATATCCTCATGCTTTTACTTGGATTCACCTCATCTTTCTTAGTTTTTTGTTGGTATTTCCCCTTACTTTGTTAGCGGGTGTGCTCTTGTCGTGTGTATAGGCTTGGAAGCAAAAAGAGTGAAAATTGAACAAAAATCGCATAAAGAAGTTCAAGCATGTAGCTGAACTTAAAACGGGCGTAACTTCTTCATCCAAACTCCGATTGAGGTGAAACTGACGGAAAATTGATGATATTTGAAATTTTTTTAAAGGTGGTGGTTCTGCATTTGTGACATGAACCCGTGTCTGGGGCCACGGCCCCGTGGCAGCAAGACCGACACCGACCGGTGGCGGATGCTACCGCGCTGTGGCCAAAATTCCAGAGAGCCCAGAGTAGTGCCACCAACCCGTGTCCAACGCCACAACTCCATGTCAATCCCAAGGCCACAGTCCGGTGGCCGTAAACACTCCCCAGTGTCGTGCCCAGTGCCACCGCACAGTGTCCTTCGCA
>JAYMSW010001915.1:0-14991 GCA_036897725.1 Erodium texanum | reverse complement strand
AGCCCCATGAGGCGCCGCCTCACATCCCAAAACCTTGCGCCTCACCGAGGCGTAAGCCTCACACGCCTTTTAAAACCATGGGTAAAGTTAGTAGTTTTTATAATTAACCAGAAATTCTTTTGAATGAATGGCATGGGCGTCTCCTAACTGGTGCTTAGGCATGGAGCATACGTTTTCTGCTATTTAAAGTACCGAACAAGACCTTAGTCACTTGTACTGATTCATGGAACTGAAATATTTTTCAAGCTGCTCGATAACCAATTGAGCATGTGTTTGTCTATGATATTTATTATCTGTGTTTTATGTGATCTTTATGGTTCTGCTCAATCTGTTAGGTGGTATTTACCTGAAACATACATAGTAGAGTGATTTTATCAGCTTCTGTATATTTGCTGCTGCTGCTGAGAAAATTCTATTTTGAAATGTCAAGTCTATTCGAGATAATTTGAAAGTTGTTTTTTACCGTGTATAGAATACGCATGTAATTTAAAACTTGCATGATATTTCAGGTGAAAAGCCAAGATATCATGTAATTTTAAAAGGAAAGGAACTTGGAAACTTTAAATTTTGTAGGTTCCCAGTATGTAGTTAATCTGTGTTGCATAAATAACCTCACTATATATATAGCTCAATTTTCCATACATTTGAATTGTGATTTGTACAAATGGAATTAGAGACACTGGTTTTGCTAATTTTGATGTTACTTGAAGAGTTAAAACTTCATTTCCCTAGATTATTTGATTGTCAATGCATGGTAACAATGTTTTGCTATGTCAATATTTTTGGAGTTTATTATTATTATTATTTGAAAGTATGGAAGGTCTTACTTATCATGGAAATGAAATATTTTCGGTATCTCATAATCGAACTTTTGCAATGTCATTGAGATTGTTAACTTAAGATGTTCAAGTAATCGGAACATACAAGCATTGATTTGTCATATATGTTACATTGTAATAACAAATCCTTGTCTGTGTATTTGTGTTTCTAATGTTATGATTAATTGCTTAATTACCATTACTCTTTTCTTTTTTGATAATTAATTACCATTGCTCTTGCTTGTTATATTTACTAGTATTCTTATTGTTTTTTATAATAGAATCTTTTCGGATCACTAGTTTCAATCTTCAATGTTACTTTTACCTCGTAAGACTTATGTTCATGATGTTTGAGAAATTTGTACACCCTATAAGAGCACCTACAGTGTTTGTTGAATTCTTCGGTCAGAACCTCTTTTTTGTGTCCTTTCGACTAATTTTCGTCTAATTGGACGGAGGTTTCATCAGGCAAGAGATGATTCGCGCACGGGTCAGTCGACAAGTCTTGCGACTAGTCAATTTCTTGCTCCTTCGACTAACTTTCGACTGATAGTCGAAAGAGTCATGTGGAGCCAATAAAATTGTGACACGTGGCCAATATGTTGCGAAAATTAATTTATCCACACCTAATGTTGACTGAAAACTTATAAAATAAACACTATAAATTCATAATCCACTAGCATTCCACTAATGAGGCTAAAACCTATGGGGACAATTTTTACTGATTAGACTAAAACTCATTTTTTAGTTTTTTCTCTCCTCTAGATAATATATTTTTTATTTAATATTTTATTGATCTTTAGTCTAGTTGGTGGATTTGTATTGGAGATGCTCTTGGTCACGTGCAATGTGTAGATTAATAAATTTGGTTAGACAAAATTGACTTTGAACATGTTAGTTTCAAGCTTGAAACTCAAATTTTGATCCCATCTTTTCCATTCTTCTCAATTGTTAGTAGAGATGAAAAGGAAATAGAGAAATAAAATTCACATGCAATCGAGATGACCCACAACAACAAAAATTTCGAGTCATAACAGACGATATAAATAAATCTATAATCAAAAACAAACATTCTTTCAATCCAAATGGTCGATAATTTAAATTGATCGAATAATTGAAGATTCGAGGCATGAAAATAACATAAATAAATATACTAGAATACAGAGATTCACATGCAATCAAGCTTCTCTTTTCCATATTCTTTGGCATGTTTTTCATGTTTGATTCCAACTGCACAATTCTCATTTTGTCAACTTGCTTTTGTTTTTCTTTTTTAATTAACCTTTAATTACGTTAATCTCACAGCATTCCCGAACTACCCTCAGTCACGGTCCTCCACGTGGCTGACCTCGATCTCTTGTGAAAGCATTTTATTCCACGTGTCCAGATGAATACGCCACCCTGTTGTTTCTCCCGTCAGCCACCTGTCACTCTAACTTATCCAAAGTGTGGTGAATCTTTGCCCTAAACTTCCTTCTCCGTGTAATTCCGACAAGGGACAGGGAAATTCTTGTAACTTCATTCTCTTTATTTATACGCCCACATTCTTACCCCATCCACGTTATAGAATATTATTTGGATTTACAAAAAATAATAATAGTAATAATAATAAACTAAATTGTAATTATGATTTATATAGGTTTTGTGTTTTTGCCATTTTAGTTAGTTTAGACTATAGAATTAGATATTTGCTGTAAATTGAAAATTCAACTAATTAAGTCACATTCGAATTTAATTGTATTTGAGAATTAAATTTAAGCTCAATTATATAAACTCATTTGAGTACGAGTCGAACAGTTTATTCAAATTAAATGAAGTCATAACAACTTCAACTCAATATGACTTGTTTATATCTTTATCCATCTTTCACTTGTGTTTGGACTTTGGTAATAGAATCCATTTCTGAGGGGACTTTTGGGTTTGTGAAACGCACCTAGCCTTTCGGTTCCCCAGACTCCATGCCCTCTCTCTTGATACTCATAAGATGGTGTCTGAGTTGTGGTTAGGGGGGAGATGAAAGCTCTCCTTTCATCGTGATTAGAAAAGTAGGGGGTTAGAGTCGTTGGATAATATCTTGGTTCTTCTTACTGGGTCCTGGTGGATCCCAGAAAGATGATTGTCTTGTCTGGTCCCTCGATCCGAAATACTTCGCCACATCTAGAGCTTTTTAATATATATCTGGTTGGGTAGACCATCAGGTTGTTTCGTGGGCCGATATGTTGTGGTCTTCTCCGATTTTGCCTTATGTCCACACCTTCTCTTGGTTGTTTGCTCAAGAGGGTGTTCTGATCCTCTTGAGCCAGCGGAAGTTCCCTTTTTGTAGGGCCGTTGGAGAGGAGCTCTCCTATTTGTGTTATCTCTTGCAGGTGGTCTTGGCAGTTCTAGTCCAACATTCTCAGATGTAAGGTGTCGTTGGAGCTCTCCCTTCTTCTCCGTACGTCTTTTTGGCCTCTTGGGCGTCCCTCCCTCGGCCCGTAAGGCTATATAAGGAATGGAGTGCATTGGCTTGCTCGGGTGCTGGCTTATCTGGTTGGAGCGTAATCGAAAGATGTTCCGTCCATGAGATAGTAGGGTCGGATGGTCTTCTTGTGCAGGTGCAGCATGGTGCACTATCTAGCTTGGGAGCTCGAGATAGCATGATTAATGTTCGCTTGTGGCCGGAGGCTCCCGCTTCTGCCTTCCTTTATGTTTTTTCTAGTAGCATGAGACAATAGATTTTGTATTTGTGTTACTTTTCTCCACCTTCACCTTCTGAGGCTCCGAGTTACTCTTCTCATTTATAGGTCTTGTGAGTGATTGTTCCAAACTCAGGAGATGACTCATGAGAGGGTTCCTCCTCTCATTTATAGGTCCTGTAAGCGATGATACCGACTATAGCTTAAAAGTGGACGACGACAGGGGAAGCTAAAAGTCTCCCGAGAAACGGTAATTGACTACAATGAAACTGACAGACCTGACACAAAAGAACATTTCCTACGACTTTTTGAAAAGAGAATAGTAAATTCAATTTTTTTATTTTAATAAAGAGAGCAATAAATTCAATTTGTCTTCTGAAAAAGAAAAAAAAAGTGGAAAAACTTGTCTGAGAGGTCTTTGCAGTGTCAACGCCGATCCGACGTCGTATCAGTATTTCTATATCTTCTTTAAGACAGACCAGACCTGAGCTTGAGGACAAGTCTCTGCTACGATTGGCTATGAGGATATGAACTTTACCGGTGGACGAAAATGCCCTCCGTCTTTCTAAATTCCTCCATCAACAGTCAAAGATCCTCAATCCTCTTCCTCGTCCTCTCTGCTCAATTCTCTTTCTCTCAGCTCTCTCACTTCACTTTCTCGCACTTTCTCGTCTGTTTTCCTCCCCTTTCTCTCGCCCCAAACGGTCTGACTTAACACGCACAGCAAAAGAAGGAAGAATAAAGGACGAAAGAAGATCAAGAAGGTACTGTAAATGGATTTGACGGAAGGAGTGGGCGAGAGCTCGTCGCCGCCGCGGAGTGTGGGGAGCTTTGGGAACTATGATGTGAGAGACGATGTGTATAATCGGCTGGTTGAGAGTGGACACGCCGAGGCTACCGGTGACCCTGAGTTCCGTGAGCTGCTGGATGCTCACTTCAATAGCTTGCCTCCGAGGTATTGTTGTTGTCGTTGTTTGGATTTGTTTCAATTTGATTTGCAATTGCTGTTTCTTGTTCAGTTTTGGTTGTGATCGGTGCTCGAAATTGCTCAGAACATTCGTTTGTTGTTTGGATTGATTGTGAAATTGGTGAATGAGGTTGAGTCAGTTTCGTATTGAGCATGGACATTGTTCTTGAGCTGATAATGATGGTGGTTTTGTGCCTTCTGGCAGCTATGGACTGGATGTCAATATTGATAGAGTGGAAGATGTGCTATTGCATCAAAAGCTGCTTGCTCAGGCAAAGGACCCGGACAAACGACCTGTGTATCATATCCGTTTCTTGGAGGTACTTTCAATTGAATTAACTATGTCTTCAAGCAAGGGGGGTGCGTATGGTTTATGTATAAAGTATGGTGGTTTGGTCGATGTGGACAAGGCACTGAGCTAGCATCAAATCATCATCTTACTGCAGTTTGAAGTCTGAGTAGTTTAGAATGTTGTTAATGTAAGTTAATCAAGCAGGAGGAGGGGTACGTTTTTTTTTTATATTAATTCTTGTGAATTTAATTTCAAAGGTTTGTGGGAGTAATGTGAACATTTGCTGTCGAAGGTTTTGTGATGAAAATTTCAACGAAATGATGACCTGTTATGTAGTTGTATATTCTGATCATCATCGAAGTAAGGTGTATGTAGGAGTCAATTATTTAAACAAAGACCCTTTACCATATGACAGGTCTTTTGAAGTGAATCCTTTACCTTTTTCTTTGGCTTTAAGTGCAGATTTAGGTTCACACTTAACAAATTGTAGAAGTTTAAATGCTTATAACCAGTTATGTTAGTATAAGGAGAGAGTTAAGTAAATTCTACTTTAAAGGGATTTTCTGGATCACGGAGACGTAGACTTAAAAGAGTATTTTTGCCACCCAGTTTGTATGATGTTATAGACCCTTAAATGTCTTATTTGAGCCCTACCACATGATGTCATAGGTTTCTGGGCCAGAAACTTAACATGATATCACATAAGGTTTGGTGTCCATTTTTTCTGTCCTCATCATTATTAGTTCATTCTGTTGCCTGGCCTGTACGTTTCCTTATGGTCTATTTTTAAAATTTATCCTTAATTATTGTGTCCTTTCAATATTGTCTCCCAGACTATTGAATACCAGAATTTTTCAGTTGTGACCTGCCAATTTAGCTCTACTTTGGGTGTTTACTCTAACTACATTTCTGAGGGGTTTTAATGCTCCCTTTTTTGTGGATCCTGGGCAGAGTTTTTGCAGCACAGCAGATGATAATGATGATCAACAATTTCCTAGTCTTTCTACACCAAGGTCATCTGTTAACGTAGATAATGATGGAGTTGTGCCCCCACACAAGAGGTACTGTGTCTATCGAAGTCTTAGATATGGAGATTCGTCATGGTTTACTATTTATCTGTATAGAGTCTGAGCGCAATGGCTTAACATAAAACATTAATGTTACCATTCGTGATTGCCTATTTTTGTTCTTTGTTGTTTGTTCTTGTTTATTAATTTGTCATTTATGCTATCAGAAACCGGGATTCTGCTGCTGACTTCGAAACTTGCTCCAAGCTTGAGGACCTGAATTTGGATGTTAGAAAGAATTCTGAACGTATAGAGAAAAGAAGTTTGACAGGCAGCATCTCTGGAAGGTAACTCAAAATTTTCTCATCATTAGCTGCTTTTCTTCATTTTCTCTTTATATGAACACCATTTGCAAAATATAAACAATTGAAACGAAAGCTTCGGTGGTCAAGCTAGCTATATACAAAGAGGATTTTCCTCTTGTCTGGACATAGATCCTTATTTATTTGGTTGAATTTGTTAAATTGAAATGTCTAAGCTGGGAAGTTATAATTTAGATATTTATAGTTGTAAGAAGAATATCAACCATATTTGATAACAATAGTATGAGTTAATTATCTTAGGCCACATATATGAGGTTGAAATGTTTTGTTGCCATGCTGTCTTGCACTCTTAATTCTTGAACTTTCTGAATGATACTGAACTGTTTTACTTTTTCTTTTGTTTATTTCAAATATCTTTCTATCCATACAGTTCTACTTATCCAGAATATAGGGTTTGCCAGTTTGGTATCCACTGCCCTCCAGTCTTTCTTCTTGCTCAGTTATTTTGTAACCTCCTTACTTTCTTTTTGCCTCCTGCTGGGTGGCAATTCACTACAGATATTATATATGTGTGTGGCCTTGTGCAACTGGGATCATGCTATTTCCTTGTCATATGATGATTCTCCTAGTGGCACAGATGTTGGTTTTAGGAAATGTCCAAAATGTATTATGAACTCCTGTTATATCCTGAATTATTATGACTGATGCAAATACCATTTTTGCAATATATTTGGACTGCTCTAACCTCATGTTTCCATAAACATTTTCAAGAGTGGTTTGTCATTGTTTTTTTCCCCTTCTGAATTGAATTTTAGCTCATTTTGTGGCAAGCATGGTATCTATATATCTGAGTTGAACATTATATATTGTATATTGATCAATGGGAAAACTAATTTCTGACAAGTATGATGTAGGCATAAAACTTCACAAGTTCCAATTCATGAAGTAATATTCTCTACAATTGACAAGCCAAAGCTTCTTAGTCAGGTAAATTTGAAACATTCAGTTTTTGACATGGAATTTATGCAACTTGATTGTTTTTCTTATTTCTTATTTATTGTTGCCATGGAGCTAGCCTGCAATTAATATTTCATCTTTACTGTAGTCCCAGGTTCCTTTCACTGTTGCAATTATGAATTATGAACCTATTATACTTTTTTCATGAGTCTCACGACAAGTTCCGCTGGTATACAAAAACTTCTACTGCTGAGTATGATGTAGGATATTGACACTGAATATATTTTTGCTATTATTAGGTTTCTTATTGCTAAGTTTGGAAATCAATATAATTGTCTGGTTAATCCAGATACTATAAAATAAAATTGATCGGCAAAGCAAATGAATTATCATAAAAGAGGAAGCCAGTTCCAAGGTGGAACTGACCCCCAAAAGAGAAGAACAATCCTGGGTCAGTTGCTTTAAATATTGGATCTGTCTTTATGCTTAATATCGTACTTCGATTTTTACCATACCTTTCCTTCTATCTTGGACTGTTGGCTCTTGGCCTTGCTTTTTGTAGTTGTCTGTCATTAGTCAATGTACAGATCTTATTGTCTTGAACATCCTACACGAGAAGAGGTCTTGAAGTATTTCAGATGTCTTGCATGTCATGTTTGACCCTGGTTCATCTGCTTTACTGGTACACCTAATGTTGAGGGTGCAGATGAGTTGGGTTGAGTTGCATGTAGGAGCATTTGTAGTTTGTTATGAACTTATGCTATTCAGATAAGTTCAAGTTCAGTGAAAAATTCGCTACGTGGTGGTAAAAGCCATGTTTGAGAGTGTACTAAGCATAATTTAATTGACAGTATCTTAAGCCATTGGATTCACATACTGAGACCTTGTAAAACCAGATTACAACATGCAAAATGATTATAATTCATAAGTTGTGTTTGGTCATTCATAATCTGTTCCTAATTCTTATCACCTCAAAAGTAGTTAGTTTAACTTAGATAGTGTCCTTTGGACTCTCATATTGTTTTCTAATGGGCTGTTATTTCCTTTCAGCTCTCTGCATTGCTTTCTGATATAGGGCTTAACATCCGTGAGGCACATGTCTTTTCAACAACTGATGGCTACTCCTTGGATGTATTTGTTGTGGATGGATGGCCGATTCAGGTACTTTTTTCTTCTGTAAAATAGTTCTGTTATCATTTGGGTATCTCACTTGTGCTTCCTAGACTAGAGTTGTAATCTTGCTATTACTTGAGTGATCTATTTGCTCAACAATTATTTAATTTTTATGCAAGCATTAATATCACTATTTTGGAAATTGCCGTTGTAGCTGGTTAATGTTTCTACTGTCACTGATATCTTTGTTACACCATTAGCAATGAGCCAGTGAACAAAATTGTCTTAATGTTTATTGAAGAACTTGCACTCTCTGTTACACCATTAGCAATAAATGAATTTTGAATCTTAGAAATATTCTGCTGCCTCATGCTTTTGTTAATGTGTTACAGTACTTCATATTGTAGCCTTCATCATGAGTAAGTTTTATGAAGGCGGTCAATATAAAATGTCTGATAAATGAAAGTAGCTGGATTGTATATTCAAGAGCACTGTGATTATTATTTCTTTTGACAGGGTGTTTGCTGAGTACAAATGTTGCTGACTTTGCAATGTTGTGATTAGGATACGGAGGGTATGTATGAAGCTATGGAAAAAGTACTAGTTAGAAGCGAGGTAAGTTCTATATTTACTGAAGCTGTCTTGTTTTGGTTCATGGTATTTTTACTGATTTAATAGTGGGTACACAGTACCAACACAAGGATAGGATGGTTCCAAATGTTTGGATTGACTTGGCAGCAGTTTGCTTGGGATCTTAAAACCTTGATTCAGAAGTTTTGTTTACCATCAATTACGGTCTGTGTGTTAGTTAATACTCGTTACTCAAGATTAGATATAAGGGAAGATAATTGTCCTGTCTTGAGTATCTAGAGAGAATTAACATATTTATTTGTATTTACTGGTTTCTTCCGAAGGACATCCCTGAGAAGGAACGGATTCCATGTTCTTTGAATGAATAAATAAATGCCTTGTATACGGTAAAAGGAAGGAACTGAAGAATCAGTTAGGATTAAATCCTTGATGAACATCCAAATCTATGGCCATAAGCAGATGAACCAAAGGAAAAAAAATGGTTGAAGATGGCAGAGTTGTAGTAGCAAGAATCATCTCGCACATGATAGGGTTTAAAGGAGATAGTAGAGTTGGGGGAGATAAGGTGACTTGTTTTCCAGGACTTGGAGGAGAGAAAATAGCGAAGAGATGAATAGATCACCAAATTCAGTACTTGAACACCTAACCAACATCAGTTAGAGTTTTCAATACTGAATTCTCACCCATTAAAAACTCAATAGTAGAACTGTGTATCAGTTCATTGAGGGTTTAATCATGGAAGAGGAAGCTATTTTTGTGATGGGCCATGAGGTAGAGACAGAAAGGAGATGGTGGTTGCTGGAACTGGTGGCACCTTCTGGTAGACTGAAGGGTGGGGATGGTCCTGCTGGGATACTTTACCATCTAAGCTTCTCTTTGTACATGGGTATTCATTAATAGGTGAAACATACCTGCCGTTCTCACTGAGAAAAAAAAAACAATCTGTGAAACTGAAATGATTTTTTTTTTCCATTAGAAGGTTATCATTTTCGTTGACTCCATTTTCTCCTCCACCAAAATCTAGAAGTTTTGTTGTCAACAGATAAGTTGGCTTTTGCATCCGTAGTTTTGCACATCATGAATAATTTGGTACTTGATTTTCATTTTCTTTGGGTTATCTATTGGCTCCATTTGCTCAACTTATACACATACAACTTTGGATATATATTAATGCTCATAATTACTGTGAAGTCTCTGTAATGGCTTAATTCTCATTTTAATTTCATAGTGAAAGCTTGCTGTGGGTGAATATCTTACGGTATACTAGGGTTTGGAATTACTATATAATTAGACAATGAGAGCGTTTGGAGAAGTGATGACAATCCTCTGGTAATATATAGGGGTCGTGGTCTAACTCCTCAGCTGTAGAGAAAGCAGTGGCAGCAAAAGGACGTAAAGCTGGAGATTGGGAAATAGACAGAAATTTGTTGAAAACTGGAGAAAGAATCGCATCTGGATCATGTGGTGATTTGTAAGATTGATTTGTTTTTAATTCACATCTTCCCCAACTTTTTGTCAGAAGCCTTTCATGTTAATCACCTTTATTTCTTTTGTTAAACAAAGGTATCGTGGAATTTACCTTGGACAAGCTGTTGCTGTTAAAATCCTTAGATCTGAGCATCTGAGTGATGCTTTAGAGGATGAGTTTGCTCAGGAAGTGGCAATTTTAAGGTGATGCTCTAATGATTTAGATATCTATTTTTGTAACAATAACATGCAAATACAGATATCTACTGAGAGTAAAAGAAGTAATAAAACACTATTTCTTAGTATCTCGCATTTCCTAGATCCTGAACAACAAAGTTACATATAAAGGCAAAAACCAAAATTAACCAATAAGGTTGACCTTTAGTATTACAGCCTAGCTCTTACATACTGCACAATATAGTCTCTGCAGTTTCAATTATGTGAGGCTTACACATGAGGGAAGTGTTAAACTTAACCTCTCACATCGCTAGGATATAGAAATAAACCTACACAAAAGGCAAACCCAACCGATAAGGGTGGACCTTTTAGTATGGGAGCTCGAACCCTTACATGTAGTCCGGATAAAATTTAACGGTAATGGATGGCAAGGAGGATGATAAAATCAGTTTCTTGTAACTTCTGTTTCTTTCATGGTGATGAGAAATTGCTTATAACGAGTATAGGCATTGTACAGAATTTTCTAGCAAGTCCACTAGAAAACAATCTATATGAAGCTTACAACTCTTTTATATTTAAGCTGGTAAACATTGAAAATCTGAGCTCTGTGTTCAGGGTTTTGTTAATCTTGCAAATCATGTATGTGTCATTAACTGTTTTGGCCCGTCCATGGTTCCGATTGTGTGCAACTTAGCATAAGCTATGAATTTTGTTGTAGATGAGTAACCAGACTATCTAGATTAGACATCAACATGATACTTGTCGTAATGATCTTATCTACATAATACAAATTTTAACCACTTTCCAATTTGTCTGTGTAGGGAGGTTCATCATAGAAATGTTGTTCGTTTTATTGGTGCGTGCACAAAATCTCCGCATTTGTGCATTGTGACAGGTACTGCACTTCTGTTAGAAAATTAATTTTTCTACCTGGCACAACTTATCTATTTGTAAAGTAAATCCATGTAAATTGACCATGGAAAAGAATACTTTTTGGTAGAGGCACAGAGCAATATTTTTATGGCAAGAGGTAGGATGAGCACATTTGTAAAACAGAAAGCACGGTTTTGCTTGCATGCAGGTGTGCCGATACTGCTGCATGGTGTTAATTCTTATTTAAATCTTAGAATACTAGCTAAAAAGAAAATAATAATCCCTTGAAAAACTAAGATCCTTTTCCTATCCCCATCCTCCATGGTATGATAAAAAAGAGCATTAGATGTAAATAACAGTTGTCTAATCTCATTGAAATGTTATTAGGACATCTTTTTCGCTTGACGACCAGGTACCCTGCTTAGTGGATCATAGAAGTCTTTTTGTAGTTTTAAGTCAATGTTTGCCCTTTTCATATCAATTTGCAAAAAGTTCATTGTGGATAATTCAAAACTCTGTTCTATAGGTTCAATTCTGTAGGTACACAGGATTGTATGAATTAATTTTAGAATCCTTAGTAAATGCTAATTTGAGATGCTGCTAGTTCATAGAAACACCGCCACAAAGCTTTTCCCAAGCTTTCTTGGCCTCGATTACATCATTAAGTTGTCCTATACACAATCTGGTTATCAGTATTCAGATTATTGTGCTGTGCTAGGATCTGCCTGAATATAGTTGTCTTACTTGGTTGGTTAGTCATTCTACGTAGTTAGTTCTTGTGAAGTTCACTAGAAGTTAGTTGTCAAACACGTAAATGGAAGAATCTCTTGTATCAACTCACTGGATTACAACTCTAACGTTTACGAGATTAGGTAAGCTGCATTCAGAAACTCCTTAAGTAATCTTTTGATTACCATAATCATTCTCCATTAAGCGTTACCATGCATTTCACACATACTAGTTATAATAGTTTTTTATAATCATATCCTTTCATTTGTTTTTGGTCGCAGAATATATGCCTGGAGGGAGTTTGTATGAGTATTTGCACAAAAACCATAACACATTAAAGCTGGCTGAATTGCTGAAGTTCGCAATCGACGTCTGCAAAGGAATGGATTACTTGCATCAAAATAACATAATTCATAGGGATCTGAAGACAGCAAATTTGCTGATGGACTCTCACAAAGTAAGTACTTTAGTGTTATTTATTTGATTGAATTGTGTCATCGACTTGTAGAGATCTTACCTGAGCAACGATTAATAACAAATGATTTTTGTTGAGAAGTAAAAGAGTCAGTAATTGACAGCAAGAACCAAGAATCAAGAAAAGTGGCATACTTTTAGCAACATGTCACAGATATTGCAAAATGTCATTACTGAGAACCTATTATTGCAATAAATGTTAACATCACTACTAAGGTAGACTTGAGAGTATTGGTACAACTATTTGTTCATAAATTGCTTTCTTATCATTTGAGCTACATTTTATATGGCTTGTCCTATCTCTCTGTTTCGTCTTTAGGTAGTTAAGGTAGCTGACTTTGGCGTTGCTCGGTTCCAAAACCAAGGGGGAGAAATGACAGCAGAGACTGGAACATACAGATGGATGGCACCTGAGGTTACATAATCTTTCTAAACCTTTGTGTTCTTCTCCCTTTTGAGTTTGAACTGTTATGATAATAAGGGTAATGTATGCTTATGCACAGAACACTATACAGAGTGATATTCATATACTCTCTTGGTTCTATTCTCGTGAATTGTGACATTTTTGCAGTACTATGCTTTTTACTCTGATAGTTGACATCATTCGGATATTTTCTTACATCTTCCAAGGTTATAAATCATCAGCCGTATGATCAGAAAGCTGATGTATTCAGTTTTGCTATTGTACTGTGGGAGTTGGTGACAGCAAAGGTATTACTAATTTTATTTATTGCCATATCCATTTATTTGGTTACATATAATGTTATTTATCTGAATCTTCACGAAATCTTGCTGTTGGTCTTGTAGGTCCCATATGATACCATGACTCCACTACAAGCTGCCCTGGGAGTGAGGCAGGTATGGTTTATGCACACAATCTATGTATACTGCTTGTGTACACATTATTATGTGTTGTATGCATATTGTGCCGCAATGGAAGCAATGGTCTCTCCCACTTAGGATTGTTTTTAGTCTGTTGCACATTCAGATAAATTGCTGATCGGGATGTTTAACAATTATGGAGTCTAGGAATCGTGATTGGGGGTTCAGAAAATGGTGATGGTATTAGGCTGGGTTGTAATGTTCTTCTAGTTCACTCAAAAGATGTGTTCAAGTGTTATAGAACTATAGATTTCCCAAGTCAGAGCCCTTACATTGGGATTAATGAGACCATATTAGAACCATAGCTTGTTTATCTAACTAGTTAAGCACTTGAACTTGGGTCTTGTGACCTGACTAAGCCCTTAGCTCTTCTCTCTCTCCCCCTCTCTATTTAACCCTTATTGGGCCTCTCTCTCCCTCTCTTGGGACGAAGTACCGAAATTTAGCATTGTAGAAATAAATAAGCTATATTAGGAAACTGTTCCCAAGCCAGTGTGAAATGACACATTTAATAACAGGATCTTTTTTTATTTATGTACATTGGATGCAGCCGATGCAAACGATTATGAATAAAACTAACTAGTGTATGGTAATTACATTTATATGTGATGTTATATCTTACAGGGACTTCGTCCGGATCTTCCCAGCGGATCACACCCGAAGATCTTAGAGCTGATGCAGAGATGTTGGGAAGCAGTTCCACAGAACCGGCCTTCGTTTGCAGAGATAGCAGTGGAACTCGTAGAGCTTCTCCATGAAGTTCAGGTGCCTGATATATATATATACTCCATTATACTTATTCATATCTCCAAACTGTTATTTTCTACCGCCTTCATTTCTCTTTACCATATCGGGGAACTTAGACTGTGACGTCCTTTTCAGGAGACAGTAAATGGCAGCTGAGGGTTTTCGTGTTCCGATACTTACATTGCCTAATTTTTTGACTTGTGGTTTGGGCGTTTTTGGTTGAGATGGTTATATAGAGGTCGTATTTTACACACGAGGGAAGATGAGACACATCTACATAAAGAGAAGTAACAGGAAATAGTAGTGTTGTATGTCTTTTTTTTTGGGGTTTGAAATGAACACATGTAAAGTTTCTTGTAAAGATACTGTCTTTTTTTGTTGTCTGTAATGGTATAGAAAAGTTCCACTCCTCTCAAACTGTCCTAAGTTGATGACAGTGTCTTCAGTTCTGAGTTTGCCATGAATGATCTTGAAACTCGTATCTTATCTCGTCTTTTTTTTCAAAGAAACGTTTTTTTAATGGATTCTTGGCCGAGCTAATATGATTTCCAGCAATCCGTCATGATCTGGCAAGGTCGGACAGATCAAAGTGGCACACATTTTGTTTCTTTCTTAGGCGCGACGAGGTACGACCAAAGAAATGAGGTTCGTTTGTGTGATGACCACTGATCTCCGATCGGTGACACATGGTGCTTCTTTCACCGTTGATCTTTTCAACAAAGCTCCTCTTTTGCCACTGCTACCGATATCGAAGCCAACACCAATACCAACCGGTGTTAGCTTCGCTAACACTAATGCCAAAAACGATAACACCCGTCGACGATGCCTCTAATAACCTTGCCCTTAGAGTATGTGCAATGGGGCGATGCTTCGGTTTGGGATCCGAAGCTGCGCCGACA
>JAYMSW010001914.1:0-14998 GCA_036897725.1 Erodium texanum | reverse complement strand
ATTTCCGAAATTATTGTTTTAAGTTGCTATATTTGTCATCAATCTATTCCCCCCCCCCCCCCTCTAGATTGATTCTTTGGGACCTAACAGGGCTATCATTACTCTCTTTCAAAGCTATTAGTAGGTTCCAAGTCTCCTCCCTTCTATTTCTGTTAGGTTCACCTTAAACACCAGTGAATCGATATTGTCTCCCTTCACCAAGTTGAACAATCATATCAATATGGCGTTGAGAGTAATTTAAAATTTATACATCTTCCTTTTCCCTCCAAATCACTGCCAAACCGCCACCTTGACCCTGCCCCTGCCCCTCTACATGTAAGGCACCTTCACAGTTCAAAGCGCAACGCATAAGTTCAATGTTGTTCACTTAAAAATATCACCATGGGATCTTTAAGAGCCTTAAGCTCTTTCAGGAACTGCTTTATCAGAGGGTTCTCAAGCCCCCGACAGTTCCAAGCAATGATAGACATTAAAGATGGTCAGACTCTATTCTGGAGTCTACCGATATATTATGAGTTTCAACCACCATATCTTCATTACTAACCGTGTGTTGATCCTTCGCACCTGCCCCACTACCATCACCCTGCTTCATGCGTTGTCTTTTAAGTTCAGGGTTCAGGGTCTGCCCACCTACCCTCTCAACTTCTTGTTCGTTTGTGGTCAAGTTCAAATCCTAAAAGACCCCCCTTCCCTCCACTGATCCACTCTGGCGAGTGTTCTTAGTGTTTTGCCAGTATGGACTATGATACACATGAATAGGCCTTAGATCTGCATTGCCATTCCGGTCCATTACTTGTGCCCTTTGCCCCAACAATTCCTCTTCCCCTTCGTAGAGCCACTTCTCACCACCAAGAAGTTTATGGCTTCATGGTTGCTCTGACATATATGTTCTGAAGGGTCGTTCCGTTGATTTATCCTCAGGCGTATCATACTTGTCACAAGCTTTTTTCTCCATGACCAATAAAGTCGAATAAAAAACAAAAAGTGGGCAATCTTTCATACTTAAAAGTGACTGATCCAATTGAACCATCATATTTACGAACCCACATCTTCTTCTTCAATGGTTTCGAAATCGATACCTTGACCCTGATTCTCATGTATTCATGCCATACCCCCTTGAAGTTGTGAGGATCTGCTCCAATATATGTGCCAATAGTGTCTCCCATCAGCTTAGCCTTAGCCTCAGTTACCAAGTTCGCCCAGACATCGTGCACTTGCACCATATATCCATGGACTCAATCAATACTTCTTTCGGAACTATCCCTGCATATAACCTTTCTATCAGCAATATCCTCCGGCTAAAAGTCCATGGAGTTCTATCAACCACCCTCATCATATCCCTTCCACTTCCAAATTGAAAAACATAAAAGTTTGGTTCCACTTATTTCATGAAAACCCTCCCCTCTGGTTTCCACAAACTGGCCAACATGTGTTTCATGACGGGAAAACCGGGAGCCCTAGTCGTCATGAACTTCCCAACGAGCATCCATCTTTCCTCGCCTCCACACCTTGGCTCTTCCTCAGCCTCTTTTGGCTCCAAAATCGGGTCCTTCGGCTCCTCGCCCAGGCGGAGATCGCCCCATTTTCTAGTGAGACCTGCAACTCCTACTTCCCCCATCGCCTTACAACTTCGAACCTGCACAACACCAAAACCGGTCTTGTGATCACTAACGTAACAGCCTTGATCCGACGACTTTCTTAATTTTCAAAACCAAACCAGACTACTCACTTAGGGATACGTGCCCTTCTTCTCACACAGAGAGACTCAAGGAAAAACCCTAGACAACACAAATGTTAATTACACGGTCTTAACTATGAATTATCAATTGTTTAAAATTGAGCCCGTTCAAGTTGAAAGCTAGTGTTGATACCTGAAGCGGTAAACTAAATACCTACGTAAAAAGTGTAAATAACGAGAGTTGTTAAAGCTAGCATATTGGAAAACAAGTCTTCTGAAATAACCGTAAGTCATGATATTATAAGTTTTTATTTATTTATCTAGACCGAATTTATAACCTTCATTATGATTTGTTTTCTGTAGTTTCCTTGATCAAACTAGAGGTTACCAAGGAACCATACATATCAATTAGTAGGAACCGCTGAATACACTAATTACACTTAACAATCAAGAAGTTGAAGTATTAGAGATTCTTAGAGGCATATCGTTAGGAAAACTTCCTTGACAAAATGGATAGATGAAGAAAATTGTGCTAGGAGCTGCAACATGAGCATAATATACAGCAACAATCCAAGAGCCCATACCCAGATGGAAATTAAGTTCCTACTCACGACCTATGTAACAAGATATACCAAATAAGAAGTGTATTCATACATACCGTTATTATATAACTATTCGTCCAATAGACGCCATTTCCCATATTGGGTAAAAGTACAAACCTATAGTTATGGAAGTTGGAATAATGGCATCAGAGATGATACTATTTTCATAAAATAAAGATATAGAAACAAGTGTATGAATCCCGTCAATATCTACTGGAGGAATGATAATAAATGCAATAATAAATACAGAAGTTACTGTCAATAAGGTGGGGACACAAAACCATCCAATATAAAGACGGTTTTCGAACCAATATTTGTATCCCGTATTGGTGTCCGGTATAATGACCATTATTTTTATATGAAAATGACATTCAAAACAATATTTTTAATATTGGTTGTAGATGTATATTCATTCATGACTAGACGTGGGGATGTGAAGCAGTACCGCCTTAAGGGAATTTTCTTTTTAGACTTTTCCTATTTTTATAGGGTTTTAAACTAATATCTGTTTTTATCTTTCCTTTTTAGATTTCCTATTCTTGTTTACTATGAGAATCTGATAGCCTATATAAAGGTTTCTCTTATTCCTTGTAATGTAGCTTTAAGAATTAATAAACTTGAGATTTTTCTTTTCTTCCTTACTTTGATTCGATTAATTTCATCAAACCAAGAAGTCGGTCCTAAGAGATTTCTTCAAATCCCTTAGTCAAGCGAGGCGTGTCTGTAATGTTACTATATTACTTAATACGATCGATAGTTCAAAATATGTATCTTCATGGTTGATATATAATATAAGCGGCAAAATTTTCAAAAAATAAATATATAAAAGTTACTTAATTTGCTTTTTTGGTACAAGGTTGAGAGAGAAATCTGGTGGAGTTTACCCCATGGAAAATATGGTGGGGACACAACAGGTCACAGCCAGCCAGCCAGCCAACAATACCAATCATCAACCCCAAACACGAACGCGCTTTTTTCTCCGCTATTGACTCTTGGTTCCATTTCCAGAGTCAATCCCCTCCGCCGCCGGCGAGCTTGCTCCGGCTCCGACCATTTCGCCGCCAAATATTGGCTCTTTTCTCCTCAGTTTGGTAAGCATCTCCTCTCCTCTCGCTCAATTATCCTTGGCTGCAGGACACAAATTTTATGAACTTTCCGTTTTGGATTTGAGCGCCGGCCATCTTAAATTTGCTAGATATCATTTCGGTATTGATAGTTTATATTAATATTTTGGTTTTGTTATGGATTGTAAGAAGATGGGTAGGTTCTAACTACTGGTTTGGCTGAAATTTTTGTGGATTTGATTAGAAATCAATTTTCTGATGTATGAATTCTGTATTCGAGATTTTTGAGTTTTCCCATTGAACCTTGCTACTACCTATAGTATGGTAAAAAAAATTTATTTTGTTTTCGTCCCTCATTAGACCTTGGAGTTGTGACTTGTTAATATGGTTATAGAGTTCTTACATTAGACAACCACCAAGTGCTGTGCTATAAAAGGAGTATGTAGGTGGGTGCATTTTATACTGAGAGGTTAATCATTATGATTACTATTTAATGCTTTTTGGTTCTTCTTCTAAAATATGTTATTATACCAGCCTCGTACCAGCACAATGCTCATCATAGTTCCCTGTAAGAGCTCCATTCATTTGATGAATGATGAACTTGGGAAAGAAAAAGAGGTTTACACTTTTACTTTCTCATTGGAGTCCTTGATCCTGGTGTCGAGATCAATTGGGCTGTATTTTGTTTAATGATTGGTGATGATTTGAGGACATTCATTGTAGAAAACTCTAATTGCAGTATTTTTTTTGTTATTAGAATCTGATCTCAGTCCTTCAATCTTTGATTCCAAGGTTCGTTCTTACACTCAATCTCTGCTATGGGAAAGCCAACTGGGAAAAGGAAGAACCAAGAAGCACAGAAATCCATCAATAGTACGGCTAGGCCAATTAAATCATCTGACAGAAGCTCTAAATCAATTGATGACGACACAGCTATCTTCATCACCATGTCTCAGGAGATAAAAGAGGAAGGCAATAAACTCTTTCAGAAGCATGACTATGAAGGTGCTATGTTGAAGTATGAGAAAGCCATCAAGCTTCTCCCTCAGAGCCACATCGATATTGCTTATCTCCGTAGCAATATGGCGGAGTGCTATATGCAATTGGGTCTGGGAGAGTATCCTCGAGCTATTAATGAATGTAATTTGGCATTAGAGGTATCACCAAAATACAGCAAGGCACTACTGAAGCGTGCACGATGTTACGAAGCATTGAATCGGCTCACTCTCGCATACAGGGATGTTAACATTGTATTGGGCATGGAGCCAAAGAATCTTATGGCACTAGAGATAGTTAAGAGGTTAAAGAAGGTGATGGCCGGAAAGGGAATTGAAGTTGATGATTTGGAGATTGATTTTGGTAATCCTGAGGTGCGTAATGGTTTGCATTTTGGTAAAACCTTGAAAGAGAAGACAAAGAAGAAGAAGGGTAATAAGAAGCCGGAGGATAAGGTGG
The DNA here is from genome assembly GCA_036897725.1 of Erodium texanum. Classification (NCBI taxonomy): domain Eukaryota; kingdom Viridiplantae; phylum Streptophyta; class Magnoliopsida; order Geraniales; family Geraniaceae; genus Erodium; species Erodium texanum. The sequence continues at coordinate 10,199 of JAYMSW010001914.1, read as the reverse complement.
TTGTGGCAGAGAAGGTAAAAGGTCTCAATGATGCAGAAGTTACAAAGAATGTTGAGGAAAAGTTGGTTATGGAGGTTGTTAAAGAAGAAAAGGTTGTTGCAAAAACTGTGAAGTTGGCCTATGGAGATGATATTAGGCTGGCACAGTTGCCGATGGGTTGTAGTATTGAATTGGTGAGGGAGGTAGTTCGGGATAGGTTTCCAGTTTTGAAGGGTGTCCTTGTTAAGTATAGGGATCAGGAAGGTGATTTGGTTACTATAACCACGACTGGTGAGTTGAGGCTAGCTGAAACGTTAGGTGATCCTCAGTGTTCACTTAAATTATACATTTTTGAAGCAAGCCCTGATCAAGAACTAGCTTACAAGGAGATAAAAAACGAGGCACAGTTGCCTAATGTTGACATCAGATCAACTGATGTTGTTGAGAATGGGAATGTAGGGATGGTTAAAGAAGCTGAAAGGGAAAAAGGTTCTTGTTGTGTTGAAGACTGGCTTGTCCAGTTTGCACGACTTTTTAGAAACCATGTTGGGTTAGACTCAGATTCATTTCTGGATCTTCATGAGATTGGGATGAAGTTGCATTCAGAGGCAATGGAAGATATTGTAACAAGTGCTGAAGCCCAAGAGCTTCTTCAAATTGCTTCAGAGCAGTTCCAGGAGATGGCAGCTTTGGCTTTATTCAATTGGGGAAACATCCACATGTCAAGGGCAAGGAAAAGTGTTGCCTTTTCAGAGGATGAATCACATGAATCTATACTAGAGAACATGAATACTGCATATGAGTTGGCTCTGAAAGAATATGCCAAGGCAGGAATGCGGTATGAAGAAGCTATGAAGATTAAACCTGACTTCTATGAAGGCCTTCTTGCACATGGACAGCAGCAGTTTGAGCAAGCGAAGCTTTGTTGGAACCATGCAGTTGCAAGCAAGATTGATTTGGACTCTTCTTTAGAATCCGGGCCTTCCTCTGTGGTCTTGCAGCTGTATAACAAGGCCGAGGACAACATGGAGAGGGGTGTGCAAATGTGGGAGGAGATGGAGGAACAACGTTTAAATGGACTGTGCAAGTTTGATAAGCATAAAGCTCAACTGCAGAAGATGGGTTTGGATGGACTGTTTAAAGATGCATCTGCAGAGGAAGAAGCAGAGCGCGCTGCACATATGAGGTCACAGATATACTTTATGTGGGGCAGCTTGCTGTATGAGCGATCTGTTGTGGAATATAAGCTAGGGCTGCCAACATGGGAAGAATGTCTGGAGGTTGCAGTTGAGAAGTTTGAATTTGCTGGGGCTTCTGCAACAGATATAGCTATTATGATGAAGAACCATTGTTCCAATGAAGCAGCTCTTGAAGGTATACAAGTGCTTGTAAAAGAATGTTATTTCAAATGTTAGCTTTGCAAATTTTGACCACTTTGCTATCTCTATAGGTGTAGGGTTCAAAATTGACGAGCTAGTGCGGGCATGGAATGAGATGTATGATGCAAAAAGGTGGGAAACACGTGTTCCATCCTTTCGGCTAGAACCATTGTTTCGTCGGCGAGCTCCAAAGCTTCATTATATTTTGGAGAACCTCTGAGTTTTTGTTGATTGCTGGTCAAGTATGATAGAAATTCTTCAATCTTCTTTAGCTCGTCATATACACGAACATTGTTCCTCACTAAGATAGGTAAGCCTATGCTTTATATTTTGCTTGTTCTATTGGAGTTTTCTCCATTAACCTTTCCCATTTAGGGATGTCTGGTAACCATTAACGAGAAAAATAAACTGAAAATCACTTGTTTTTGTTATTCTAGCTTCATAGTTACATGACCTGTAACTCTCTCTAGTCCTTACACTAATACTGAAAGAAAAATAATAATCTTTTTGTCCTTTTCTGTGGTTGCAGGTATTATTTATGCTTGTTATTTGGAGCATAGAACAAAAGTTTGTCTCATGTTTGATATTGAAATGAAAGTGAGGTATGTTTATGATTGGTTTTGTTTTTTTTCTTTTGTGAGATGGTCATCGTAGTGGGTAGGGATTTTTTTTTACAGATAATTTGATTTGCATTTATTTCATTGTTTGATATATGAGGGTGGTTATTGAATTTGTTCAATGTCCCCTATAGTGTGAAAAATAGATTGATTGATGCACCATTGGCACCCAGGTTTGGTTGAGTAGAATTTATGGATTTGTATCGGAGAAATAAATTTTAGTTGCTTAGATCTATTTGTTTGCAGCTTAAGAATTAATTCATCTGATTATAATGGTGACTTAAGCTTGAAGATAGCCTATGATCTCTCAATTTTAAAAATCAGATTACTGTACATGTGTCTGGTGCCGATCAAAAAGTGAGATAATCAAATAAAACGATTCTTTCATGACTGGAGAGCATACATTACTGATAAATAAAAACTAATGCAGAGCTAATTTACATCATTTCTATGAGATTGCCAGCCTGTAACTAAGTGCAAAATATCTATTTCTTATGCTGGCATGCGAAACATAACTACTTGGCAGATTCAAGATTGATTCAGTTGATCTTGCATTCCAAATATAGCCTTAATCAATGAAGTTCATGTTGAGTTCATAAAACATATTAAGTTGCGAGTATGTAGCAGATGGTTGATGGTCTTTAGAGGGTCAAGACATTGAGGTCACAAATTCCTTATGGTACTTGTTGACCGTCTCAGGTGGGATGGAGTTCTTCTGAGTTACAGTTTCACAGTCATGTAATGTCTGCAATCAATTTTATCACATGGAATCATTCTCAAAAAAGAAAAAAAAAATCACATGGAATCAAAGAATATAAATATCTTTCTTGTCAAAGCCTTATCTAACTCAAAAGCTCGAACTGATAGGTGGAGGCTTTCATTATACTTATTAATCACTTATTTTCTCTATATACTTTTGATGTGGGACTTCAACATTTCTCTTATCTTATTTCTCTTATTGTCTTATCAAATGAGATTTTCTAAAAAATATGTTAGACGACCCTTCAAGTTTATAAAAGGATCGTGTAGTTTCATTTTTTTTTAATCAAAAAAAGACCGTGTATAATTGAAACTATCAAAACAGAGCCGTGTACAATTGTGGTGTTTTGTCAGGTAAAACAAACATAAATTCATCACGTGCTAAGCACATGACTACAAAATTTCTACAGAAGCCCAAAAATACCCTTCCCCTCCATAGCTTCTCTGCTCTACACTCTCTGAAGGACCTCCCTTCAGTATGCACAATCTCTTCAATCCCTCTTCGTCCACCGCCGTGGCTCCTTCTCCCAACTCCAATCTCAAGACCTCGTCGTCCTTCCCGTCTCCGCCCCGTCTTCATCGTCCTCGTCGTTGTGCCTCACCCCCTCCAGACCGTACCCCCTCCATTACCTCCCCTCCTACCTCACCCAGGATCACCACCACCAGCAATTGATGGCTGTTGCATTCCTTAAACCCTTCTCCTATCCAGCTCCTCCCTCCCCCAGCCGTAACTCTAGCATTACACTCCCTATTTCCCCTCCATGACCACAAAATGGTTTGACCTTGTTTGATCCATGTTCTTGAGGTACTAAATCTCTCTCTCCGAAATTGAATTTGAATTTGAAACATTGTTTGATTTATCAATCTGTTTGGGTTTGTGGTGGAGTTGGAATTGTGGGTATTCATTGTTGTTGCTTGTATTGAAATGGGTCTGAGTTTTTGAGTACTGAACTGGGTTTTGATGAATTAGGGAAATTGTTGTGGCCATTTCGTCTTCTCGATGGTCTGGCTTCAATGTGTTGGCCTTCGATGAAGTAAAAGATTTGGATAGAAACTTGTCTTGTTTATGGGTTTTTGGCATTGGTAGCTTGGGAGGTTATAGTTGATTTCACAACCATGTTTGAAAATTCTATTTCAGATCCGGAGAGTGTTGATAGAGAGCCGACAGTAATCTGAGGCGGTGGTGGGGAAGGGGTTGAGCCGATAGTAATTGGGAGCCAAATGCGCCAGTGGAGAGGAGGGTGAGGAGGAGAGAAGGGTAGTTTAGTCATTTGACAAAATTTTAAACACTAAGTAAACGGAACACCATTTCAAATTGTATATGGTCTTATTTTGATAGTTTCAATTGTACACGATCCTTATTTGATAAAAAATCAAACCACATGGTCCTTTTATGAAGTTTGCATTTGATAATACTGGTCCCCATTAAGAAAAGTCTCAAGCCGATTGGATGATGAAAGGTCTGTGGGAGAAGTTTCCGTACAAATAGAGTGTTAAAATATAAATAGTGAACAAATTCCAGCCATAGACTTCATCAATCCAATGGTTAAGATTAAACCAAATAAGTACGAATGCACGTGTGGATTTCTTATGTCTTATGTGTATTTCTATAGTGTAAAGGGTATTATAGTTATTTGATTATCTTGTTAACTTTCATATTGACTAGATTTTTGAGACCATTTATATTCGCCTTCAACTTACGTAGTAGAGAATAATTAAGTCTGACATCGTTGTCGGAATGAGCTATGTCTTTACGTTATCGTCATTGTTTCTGCTTCCACTTTGAGATCTCATTCTCCTCCGCCTTCAATCGCGATTCCAGCTCCATCGTTATCCGGAGTGTAGGTCGAATCCGAACATGGTCACGACATGCTCGCCGGAATGAGCTTAGTCCCGCGTCATCGTCACTAATCCTACCTCGAGATCGCGATCTCCTCTGCCTCCAATCGCAATTCCAGCTTTTTTGAGGTCGACATTATATTTCGAATACGAATCTGGTCACGACATCCTCGTCGGAATGAGCTTCGCCCCTATGTCTATGTCCCTGCTCCTACTCTGAGATCTTTGCAAATGTAAGTATGAGTGCTTTTTTTCATGAATAATAATAGGGTGGTATAGCTTCTCAATTCAATCCTTATCTGCATAACCTCGCATAATTAGGACTAAAACAATCAATTCAATTTTTTTTTCGATCTGTCAAACCTAGTTTACGTCACCTATGATGTGAACTGGACAGATGATGTTTTGCTCACATCTTCATGCTCATTTAGATGCTTTTAGTCCCTTTATTAAGTAGTTTATTGAATAAAATCTCCTACAATTACTTGTTCCCGTATTCTCTGGTCTATTGCAGGTGATTTGTGGATTTGGAGCATATTTGGAGAAAAAATAGAGTTTTTCAGCATTTTGGCAGGGATACGGTTTAGGTCAGGGTCGTGGTGCCATTGTACCTAAGCAACTTACTTTTTACGCTAAGCCAGCCCATACTTGGGCACGGCCGTGCGTCACCTCAGGCATGACGAAGGGCACGATCATGTTTCCCTCTACTCCCGAAGAACCGAAAATTGAAGACCTCTAATTCATTTGTTCCTCCAAAACCGATCTACTTGGATTGACTATACAGAGAATAACATAATTGTGAGTACACAAAGCTCACTTCTTCTTCCCCGTGGGTTCGACAACCTCGGGTTGTATTCTTCTTCTTCTCGTTCCTACACAATATGAAAGGAGGAGGAGGAAAGTACTTCCCGCATTTTATTACTGGACAACGATTGGAGTGCACTTGCTCTGGAGGACATCAAGTTTTTGGCGACGTTGCCAGGGAAGAAAGGCAATTGAGCACTTGCTTTTATGTTATTTTCTAGGTAAGATCAAGTCTTCTATTTACTTGTTTCTTTGTTTTATTTTGTTTTCTTAGTTTAGTAGTTGTGTGATTCTAATTCTTTATTTTGTTTCTGTTTATGGTCTTGAGATCTCAGACAAGATCTTCTTCTTGTGCGAGGTTGGTTCCTTGTGATCCGTAATTGGGAGGAACACTAAGGGAGCTTAGGAGAAGAAGACAAGAAATTAACATGACTAACTGATTATGAGGAAGAAGAAATACCTAGATCCATGAGAGACTATGGAGTCCTGACCGCATCGGGTATTTATTCAAGCATTAACATGCCAAGGGTAGAAGCTAATACCTTTGTGATCAAGTCCTCCACAATTAATATGGTTAAACAAAACCCTTTCCATGGGTTAACACATGAGGATCCTTCTTACGTATTAAACTTCTTGCAACTTTGTGTCACATTCAAATACAATGGAGTGAGTGATGAAGCTATAAGATTACGGTTATTCCCATTCTCTCTTAGTGACCGATCACGGTATTGGATTAATACTCTACCGAAGGGATCCATTATTTCTTGGGATGACCTTTAACACGAGGAAAACCTACCTAATAAATTAGATAAATTAAACCTCGCGGTATGGCAGTATACCGATCAATGTAATACAAGGCTTTCTAGGAAAGACCCTAAGTTATCGAATCTGTGAGAGCAAAAAGGCACTACAAACTATCTTAACTGATTATCATAGTGTTTCTGATCTTTTGTAAAAAGGTTTGGTTCTGAGTAACAGTAACAAGTAACTGGTTTAAAAACAAAGTAATTAAATGTCCACGCAAGTGCAACGAGAGAATTCAAGCAAATTATCTATGAGTTAACGATTTCTTGAGTTTCCGGGTTCATAAGGGCACATACATTGCAATTATTCGGTAATTAATTCAACATTGTCAATTACTTTAAAGGAAACGGATTTCCTCTTTTCTAATCCTAATTCCTTTGCAGATAATTAGGATCCTACCAATTACTAGTTATTGCTAATCTAGATGTAGGAAGCATTGATGTACTAACATTTCATGTAAATCACTAACTTTTGACTAGGTCTATAGCTATTGTAGTTGTGTTGATCCTATTATCGCTAATTAGTATCTAACCAAATTCTTATTAGTTATTTTCCAATCACTAATCTCCCTTCGCATGTGAAATTGACAATTAAGGAATTAAGAACCTATCATTGCTAGTATGAAATTCCTAATTCCCCATGAACCCTAGATTTAGAGTTTAGTTTTTCATGCTAAGAGATACAATCAAACACATAGAAGAAGAAGAAATCATATTCATAACAATAGATTGTTGATACAAAATACCAATATGAAGATAGAAGTTGTTTCTTTAAGGTTTCAGAGCTTCGATATTCGTCTCTCCCTTACACAAATCGTCGATACTGATAAAACTAACCTAAAAGGTCTTAAGTATCTGATAAAATCGCTGGGCAAAAATAGGAAATTTCCTGCTCGTAGCGAATACGCTAATCCTTACGGGTGTATAGTAGCCCGTAACGGGCCACCATATGGGCATAAGCCCGGGCATACCTCAACAACGGCTCTTGGCTTCATTTGGGTAGTCTCTTGTGGTCTTCTTACACCCGTGACGGTGCCCGTAACGGGCACCCTTATGCCCGCGGAGTCCAACGTATCGCAATAGTGGCTCCTAGGCTGAGTTCCTTCAAGTTTTGGGCGTGACGGTCCTGAATACGGGCAACCATACACGCGTAAGGTTGCCCGTATTCCAACATTGGCTTCCAAAGATGAAAAGTCTTCGAGCAATGCCATACAGGCGTATCTTCAGACGTTATGGGCAATCCTATGGGCGTAGAGTTGCCCGAACTGAACAGTGAACACCTTTTGCTCCAAAATGACTCCTTTTTGCTGCATTTTATCCTGCCACATCAAAAACACACCCAAAGCAATAAATGAAGCACTTTTCCATAATAAACACTCAAATGGGATCGAAACTAGCTCAAGAATGGGAAACAAAAGTGTCGAATTAGACACCAAGATGCGTCTGCATCAACACCCTAAACTTTGAACTTTTCTCGTTCCAAAGAAAGAAATACACTAAATTTTACACTAAACTTCTTCTCGGTTATACCCCGTAGGAGGAGTCCGAGCCTCCTTTATTAAGAAATTCAAATAACAAATGAAGATGTAATGCGTGCTTCTAATCACATTTTAATCTTAAGACTCGACCCCTAGACTCACAATACAAATAAATTCCTAATATGATGTCATGCAAAAAGTAAGAAAAGAGGATCAACAGTCAAACAAATTTGCATAACGATAGCTAATTTATCTCAGGGCTGAGTTATGCAGGCATTCATCACAGGTCATAGGACATAACACCAATTTAAAGAATGCACCGAGTACAAAGTTAAATGAATCAGATATGACACCAAGAATACCATCTATCATCAACTTGTTAGTGAGGTCTCTTCGCTCCCTATGTACCGAGCACAAGAATCTCATAGACTGCCCTAGTCATTCCTCTCTCAACTAATCCTAAACGTACATGATAATTAGAAATCAAAAAGAACTTTATTCGGCTTGTAATGTTGGGCTAGGCTAAAGGTATGGAAGGAAACAGAAAAGAAGCTAATTAAACGCCTTGGCCTAATTGCTTCACCTCATAAATTCCTTTAATTGAATCTCACACTCCCCGATCCTAAAATGTCGGACCTCTCAATTCCTGAACATTCCCATTATCACCCCTACAACTATTATTATACTCCTCTAATAACACAAATACTAACACAGAAAGGAATATTTTTAGAAGACTACTGCAGGTTTTGTCCGCCCCTTTTCCCCATCTGGTAACACCAACATCCCAAACTTTGATCTTCATTATGAAATCAAATTTTGTAATACTAGTGAAATAAACAACTCAAACCACCATTACAACTTAAAATTCACATCATCTTAATACATTTCGAACACCCAAAATATCCCACACTCATGAAGCACCCAAACCAAATCATAAGGGTTCAAATAATCATATGGATAAAATAAAAACAAATGGGCACATAGGCATATAATGTACAGGTTAAGAAACAAAAGGGTCAGACTCAAACAAGTGAACTATGGAAATAATATTTAGTGTAGGCTACATTTAGGCACAAATGATCAAAGGATTGCTTAAAATCATTTTCCTAATTATCATGTCTTTTATTCTATTTCGCCTTAAGGGAATAACTACTCAATTCTAGGCTCATGCAACCATTCATAGAAATTAAAGAATTTACTCTAAAAGCTTGTGATATCAAGATAGCTTCCTAAGTGTCATATTTGATTCGTAAGATCATATACTCAACAATTCATCAAATCAATAATACACCCTATTATTTGCAACAAAATCAGCATGTTTCAACAAATTCATCATCCCAAACCAGCCATCTAATCAAGATACTCAACCATTCATCCAAATTTTTTTTTTCAGTTTTTTTAAAACCACCGCATGATGCATAGAAATGCAACCACAAACGCATATGCGAAGCACAAATATTACCACTATACTTGACAAACCCATATGCGAAGCACATATATTACCACTATACTTGACAATGCACTATCCCAGCTAAAGAACTTTAGGATCATGTACTTGAATATTTTATCACAAATCACTATCGTACTCTCGTCTTTGTGTTTTCGAATGTTTATCCATACCTGTTTATACAAATAATTATTTAGAAAATGCTCTCGTTTTTGGAATCCCTAGCTGAGCCGCCAGATGACCCTCCCGACCTCAGTCCGCTTCGGGCCATTCTCCCTCTTCCTTCCTTTCCTCTTGCCAGCGTTTCTCTCTTTTTCAGGAATTTGCCAAAGTCTGCTTCTCCGTCTTGGTTTTCATCTTTTGTCTCTCCGCTTGGCGATGTCGAGGGTTCCTTTCTCGCTAGGAAGCTTCTCAACTCTGGCTACAGATTTGGTTATGCTCTGTCCCAGCATTGTTTAGAAGCGGCAAGGGCCATTTCTTCGCTTCACGGCTAGGTCTTGCTCGGCAAGTGTCTGGTGGTCGATTTTGCTTTAAAGGAGCACCCTCGCAAGTGTTTTGAAAACTGCTCTTATGCCCGTCTATCTCCCTCGACCTCCTCTGGTTCTCGTGTTCCAGACCTGTCTGTTCATGTTCCGGCGGGACGTTCTTTCAAGGATGTGGTTCTTGGGGTTTCTCTTTCCCCTGTCCGTTCATGTCCGCCTCGTGTTGGGGGTGTTTCTGTTTTTTCGGCGATGGATGTGGGAGCGTTCTGTATCGATAATGGAGCCGCTTTCTTTCCAACGCGGTCCGAGATCTGGTTTTCTCCATCTCCTTTCGCTCCCCGCAGCTTCAAAGAGTTTGCAGGTTCTGGGGTCTGTTCAGTTGAGGCTTCGGGTTCGTTGTCTTCGTTGGCTTTTGGTTTGTTGTCGTCGGCGCGGAGTGTGCCGTTAGTTGGTGGAGCCCTTGTTCTATCGGAGGTGCAGGTTTCGGCTTCGCCTCCCCAGGTTCCCTCGGGGTCGGAGGTCGCCTTGTCCTCCTTCCTGGCCTCGAATTCGGAGGGTTCTGGGTCGTCGCTTCCGTCGGATCCCGATGGTGGTGACCCCGACGATTAAGTT
>JAYMSW010001913.1:0-15004 GCA_036897725.1 Erodium texanum | reverse complement strand
GGCCGAGCCGATCACCCAGGCCGGGATTCAGCGATCCGAGGACAAGGTCGAGAACGCGACCCGCGATTCGGGTTGCGGTGATGTGGGGGTTGTGAATTGCTCGGATCCGCGGGCCCTGATAGCGATCGAGAGGTTCAATCTGAAGGTGTTCAAGTCGATTCTGTTCTTGAAGTACCAGACGCCAGTGAAAGGGTCGAAGCCAGACGAGTGTGATGTGGCCTGGAGGTTCAGGAACAAGAAGGAGAAGTCATGGAGGAGGTACAGGGATTTCAGAAGGTTTAGCCTTCAAGTTGCAGAGAATTGTGAGTATGAAGTGGTTCATGCCAAAGGTTGGCACTCGGGTCTCAATGCTCGAAGGCCTAGGAGCAGTAGAGCTAATGGAACCAGGATCAATGGTGGAAATGCTAAGATCACTCCACCATTACGAGATGATGAGATCAATGATACAATCCCAACTCTGGGTTCTCAGACAGAGTTCAGGAAGAGGAAGTACTTGTACTATTCTCGGGGAGGTGATTACTGTAAGGGCATGAATCAGTATGTATGGAGTTTCTTGTGTGCTTTAGGGGAAGCTCAGTACTTGAATAGGACACTTGTGATGGATTTGAGCATATGCTTAGCAGCCACTTACAATCCTAGTAATAAGGATGAGGAGGGAAAGGATTTTAGGTATTATTTCGACTTTGAGCATCTTAAGGAGCAGGCGTCGATTGTTGAAGAGGGCGAGTTCTTGAGGGATTGGAAGAAATGGGATCGAACCCATAAGAGGAAATTTCCGGTTAAAAAGGTTGTGAGCCATAAGGTGACGCCAATGCAGCTCAGAAAAGATAAGAGCAGTGTCATTTGGAGGCAATTTGATGCTCCAGAACCAGAGAATTACTGGTACCGAGTGTGTGAAGGGCAAGCTGCAAAGAACATCCAGAGGCCATGGCATGCTTTGTGGAAATCAAAGAGATTGATGAACATAGTTTCCCAGATTAGTGGGAAAATGGACTGGGATTTCGATGCAGTTCATGTGGTTCGAGGAGAGAAAGCAGCGAATAAGAAGCTTTGGCCTCATCTTGATTCTGATACATCTCCTGAAGCCATCCTCAACAAAGTTAAAGAAATGGTTCAACCTTGGAGGAATCTGTATGTGGCCACCAATGAACCGTATTATAATTACTTTGATAAACTGAGGTCTCAGTACAAAGTCCACTTGCTCGATGATTACAAAGAGTTGTGGGGAAATAAAAGTGATTGGTATAACGAGACAACACTTCTGAACAATGGGCAACCGGTCGAGTTTGATGGTTACATGAGGGTTGCTGTGGATACAGAGGTCTTATACAGGGCAAAGACCAGAGTCGAGACATTCTACAACCTGACCAGTGATTGCAAGAACGGAGTTAATATGTGCTGATCAGGTTTTGTATAAACTTGATTGATTCTTCCATAAATTGTTTTAGATTCCTTGTTACATCATTTGCTTCGTTCCCTCAGTTGCGGAATCAGAATATCGGGTTCATAGATGGCTTCATGTTATATTCTTGTAATTTCATTATATTGATGATTGCTTGTTACAAGCCTGTCTCTGTACTGTAAATCCAACCTACTTTCGCATCATTTTGTTATGATCACTTCTTCATTTTGTTGTTGGTTTATAAATCGGATCTTAGTTTTACTTAACTGGTTGTTTAGTCCATGATGGAGTAATGAAGAACTCTTCTAGTTGGAAATGAAATAGTTTTCATCATCATGCATTAGCCAACTATTATTTTGTGCATGTTGGATCAAATTCACTCATACGCTACTGCTTCTGTTTAGTTGAGCCATATCATCAGCTTAGCACAGATTGAATCTGACAGTATCGTTGTTAGTATAGCTTACAGATACTTCGAGATTTACATAACTTAGAACTTTTCTTTTTGTATTCAAGTACGAAATCAGTTTATACAGCTTACAAACCTGATTTAATTTACTTAAAGCAACAGCTACAAACTCGCATTCTGGTTCTCTTCTGTGCTCCAGCTCTCACTCGGTGCTACTTGTTCATGCAAAGGTACGTATTCCTGCAAAAAAAAAACATAATTTACTATCTCTCTTTATCAACTGAGCAACAATTTATGTTTCACAATCGAATAATGTCTAGTCAAATCAAATGTATGCTTAACGTTATACTATTGAAGTGCAGTACGTAGAATAATGGTATGATTAGGGACAATTAATCATGGATGCATTGTTACCTCCATCTTCTGCAGCAATTCATGAGCAGTGTTAGCTGATATTACGATGCTTCTCGCAGACGAGTTTATGAAACCCTCTTCAACGCCTTTATCAAACAAGCCAAGCAAGCAGTCGAAGTATCCATCCACATTCAGCAGACCCACCTACCAGTTTTTGCATAAAAAAAAACTCAGATCTCTTGCTGCAGATTTAAGCAAAAGATTCTGAAATATTCATATATATATATATGTAAGAACATGTGTAATGTGAGAAGGTTGATGGGTGTTTTGATAATGAAAGGCTCAAATAATTGAAGAGCTTTAAACATTTGTTGCCTTGATGTGTACGTTAAGGGTTGTAATTAAATATTTGTATTTGGATTCATGCATGAAATGGAAGCTATTTTAATGGTGTGATAAATGACAATGTAACATTCTAAAAACCACAGCTTAATGAGAAAGGTTAGGCTTCAATTATATTCCAAATATGTGTTGGTGTCATGTCCATATCATCTCTCACCCTACATTATTTCTAATTTGTTTATGAGGTAAAAGAACAAGCTGTCCAATCACAAAACGTTTTAAAACGAATTTAAACGATATATATTTTTTTATTACAGATTTAAATAAAATCTTGTTTTCGGATATTTAAATTAGATATAATTATACAATTTAGCAATTTTTTTTTTTATCTCATCTATGTGATCCATGATTAATTGTGCAATTCTAAGTATCACCAAAACAGGTGACAAAACCATATTTTAACATTGCTAAAAAAACATATTTTAATAATTCCTTTTAATTTTGTTTGATCTAAAGAGTAAGACAAAATTAAGTGAGATCAGAGACCTGTAATGTATTGTGTAATAGTCAACTCACTCAAAAGTTTTTATAAACAATTCTTTGGATTTATCTTTCAAAAAAAAAAAAAAACAATTCTTTTGATTTAGTCTACTCAAATCTTGTTGCTTTGTCATCAAATATTTGTATTAGCTGGCCTCCAACACAACTATATATATGTACTATATATAAGCTATAAATAAGTCGTTTGAGAATATTTGACTCGATTTCGAAGAAGATAGTTTGAGTTTGTTTAGTAAACAAGTTAATTTGGCATTTAATGTTTAAAATTATAAATTTATTTATTTATAATATTTACTTAATCCGATAAAATAAAAGTTTTAACGTATGTACATGATATTTCATCTTTTAGGCATTGCTATTTATAAATATGTGTTATCTTAGTAGTTTATATTCTATGATTTAGTTACATAATTATTATTGATAATAGTTTATAATCTATAACATTTGGATATACCATGTGTAAGATTATATAGGTAATTTTATTGTTTTGTTCGTGTTTTTGGTGAATATTCTCGTAACAAAATCGAATTAAGTGGAGTCAAATTCATATTTTATTGAGAGACGTACTTGACTTCCTAGAATTAAATAAAATTCATATACCTATCAATATGTATTACAAAATCGAATTAAGTAAAGTCAAATTCATATACCTACCAATATGGATTATATATGCAAGAATTAAATAAAAACACACACTAATTAACAAATCATATAACCATATTCATAAAATTAAGTTGCAGGTACTTAACATTTAATAAAGAGACCTTGTATGTGATTCTAGGAGAAAAAAAAAATACACTAAATGTAAGTTGTTCAAAAGAAAAATATAGTGAGAAATGGTGGTTGACCTAGGAAGTTTCCTAAACTAGAATTTTTCTAATTATAGAATTAAATACCTCTAATATACACCCTCCCTCCCTCACTAAAAATTTGAATTTGTCTAAAACAAACAACGATTTTTTTTTTTTTTTGTAATCTCTATTAAAATCGAATAAATTATAAAAACAATCAAGACATTCTTTAAACTCGTGATCACTGATTAAGAACTTACGGGTTTTTCATGGATTCCAAGTTGTGCCCAAGTGATCACCTCAAGCAGCTCCTCCATGGTTCCATACCCACCTTCACCAATCACCAAAACAACAAACACAACATCACACTGTTTGGTTCCCGAGAAAACGAAAGAGAAAATCAACATACACATACAATCATAGATACCTATGATCAAACATGTACACATATATAGATTACCAGGAAGTGCTACGAAAGCGTCGGCCCGACGCGCCATCTCAGCCTTCCTCTCATGCATATCTGACACCACCATCACTTCTCCCACTGCTTCCCCTGATATCTGCATAAAACCCAATCCACCTAAAAACTTAAACAGAATATATCTTGATATGCTTATCAAGTAATGAACGGGTTTAAATCTACCTCGAGTGGAACGAGAGCTGTTGGGATAATCCTACATCAAAGAAAAAAACAAGATCTAAAAAAATGTACATGAAATGAAGCATATTTTAAACCCTAAACACTGAAAATGGAAACCCGACAAATGTATGTATATATGTACCCAAGAACATGAGAGCCACCATGAAGAACAGTGGTGGAGACAAGACCCATGAGGCCAATACTTCCTCCTCCATAGATCAAGTCCATGTTCCTCTGAACAAGTTGAGATCCAAGCTCTAGGGCTGCTTCACTGAAGACCTTTCTGTAACCTGAGTTGCTTCCACAGAACACACAAACCCTCTTGAATTTTCCCATCCCTTTTTCTCTCACTTTCTTGGTTGCCAAACAGCAAGAAATGATACTATTGCTATAGCTCTTTGGTTTCTTTATTTTATACAAAGACTAGACCAGCTGCAACAACCACCTACAACCTAGTCTTCATATTATATGAATATCATATCCATATTTTGTATAATTGAATTTGATATAATAGTTTTTTCACGCAGTGTGTTATAATTTTTAAATCGTTTTTACCATGATGTATTATATTTTCGTAATCGATGGATTACACTACCTTTATTCTAAATATTTTTGATTTGTCATAATACGAATAAAAAGATAAAGATTTTTTTTTTTTACCATTTTAATCCATAAGCTATCACATTTAATATGTTCCATGAATTATATCATTTGATTGTTTACGAGCTTTATTTTCCTGCTATCTTGTAGCTCTTGCTCAGGTTTTATTTTTTATTTATTAATATATATCATTCTATTATAAGTTCTCATATTCGTTCGTTTTAACGTTTAATTGCGTATTGATCGTATTTTGGAATCTCACATTCTGTAAATAATATTTTCTTTTTTAAGTAAAAAAAATTGACCATAAAACTAATCGTTTGAGAAAGTTTTTATTAGATTATGACATAATGTTATTGAAATATAAACAGTCACTTATATATACATTAATTAATTATTTTCTTTTTAAAATTTCAGTCAAAAAAGATTCCTTCTTTTTCTCTCATCTTTTGTTTGCTTTACAATTTTGTTTAAGTCGGTGGGTACACCAATTATATGGCTCCTCAACCATCACTTGATTGATTTGATTCAATATATGGACTATATATGTATAAAAAAAAAATTAAAAAGGAAATGTAATCAAATAACTTTTTAATAATTTATTTGTTTGTCTTCACTCTGTGGTGACTGTTTTTGTTTCACCATAAAAAGAGCAACCCTTCTCCCCCACAAAAAAAAAAGACTCCTCCCATAACATCTTTATTTCGTAACAACTGAATATTATCGAGTTTTAATATAACTGTATTCTAAATACTATCGAGTTTTAACATAAAAAAAAACGTCAACATTTTGCCTTTGAAGTTGTGATAGCTCAAATTCAACCTCAACCAAATAGCCCAAAACCATGCCACTCATAATAAATTTCACAACAAAACAATTTTGCCTTTCAAAATCATCAACATTTTAAAAATGCCTGCAAATACAAGGTTTCACACCATTCAAGGATCTGAAAACAACATTGACATTAACCTTAAGCAATCCAAATAAGCCATGGGATTTGGCTACGCCAGCAAGATCTCTTACTTTATCCTTTTTTTCCATGATGCAATGATACAGAGACGACGATGATGATGACGATGGTAGGGCACGGGGCACGAAAGTGGTCAAGAGCCACTGGATCAACATTCAAAAAAAGGTATGGGGCTAAAGCTTTTGCTTTTCTTGATAGAACAATGATGCCAAGTGCTACTGGTTATGCACAAGCTGCAATATTATAATGCAAATGTGAGCTCCTCTGGCTCTTCCGGCATCTCTACTTATAATATTTGCTATATTTGCATTACTATGCATCGATTTTGATGCACATGATTGTTCTTCGAATGATCGGGACTTCTGGATTATCATATTGATTGCCAATTTGCCATTATGATCAACGGGAAGCCCGAATCATTCCCTTTTGTTCTAGTGGTTTGGTCGCACAATAATACATATACAGGTAAGTTTGTGTGTGTGTGTGTGTAAATTTTCCGTGTATACACAACTCAGAGTCCACTCACAGCTTCTTGAGGATATAGATACCTTGAACTGGCGAGCGTATACTCAAATGTTTGGTGGATCTGCAAAATCAGTATAAGACGTTTGTGAGTTTAAGTATAGATATTCGATTGCTGTGAACTGATAAGTAGATGATTGGGTTGAAGCATTAAAGATATAGCATGTTTCATTAACGGACCTACTTGAGCTGAACTTATAGTCCATTAACATCTGATAATATGTATTGGAGCTCTGGCCGATTCCAGAAGGATTTGCCTAATGTTTATAGCCTAAAACTCTTGTTATTTGCATGAACTACAGTTACAATGAGCACATGAACGCATATCTTATTATGTCACTATATAGATTGTCCGACAATCTGATAAGATAAGAAATCAGTGAAAAGCCAAAAAGAACAGAAAAAGGCAGAGTTATGTTCTCCCCTATGTGCCAATACCTTATTTCCTCCCTAATTAGTAATTTTGACGATTTATTATATAATTGAAGATCTTAATCATTGCTTTCGGCCATCATTCAAAATCCAAAACGTCTTAACAGGAACTAGGCCCTACATTGACACATAATGGACTCTCCATTCAGAATCTAAAGCGACATAATAATTCTCACCACGTTCATGAATCACAACTACCAATTATATATGCAATGTCAATCTCTAATAGGGTACAAAATGAAAGTCAAATAGCAGATACACATTCTTTGCGAGGAGAGGAGTCATGAGGGTATTATATATTTGAGACAAAGTTCAGGCCCTACATAGTCTTTGGCATGAATGCTAAATGGATCTGTAATTTCGTAGGTCCTGGCTCTTTCTAGAAACTTCAAGTCAGAAAGAAGACCATGAAACCTAACTACTTTCCCTTGTCTTTTGACAAGATCACATTGATATCTGGTTATAAATATAATGAATTTTCGTCTTATACATCAATCAAGCGTCAGAGTTCTTCAAAAAATAAGTATTGGCCTCATTCCATCAATTCACTTTGAACATTACATAAAACATTGGAATTTCATGAGCAATTCTCCGGGTAATGAAAAAAAGTCACAAGATTTACAGCAATGAACTAACCTGACAATGGACCCGACAGTGTTTGTTTAAACACTTGCTTGGGATGTAGCATGGCGCATCACAAATGTCTCAACAAGCGGGTTCACAAGGTGAGGTGCTTCATCCTTCAAGAACATCAATAGTGTTGGCAAAGTAACATCATAAATAAATAAACATTTCAGAGAGAGAGAGAGTGAGTGAGAGACCTGAGGGCAATGGCCAACGTTAGGAAGCACGATAAAGTCTTCCACTGTATCAAAATCTCTGTAAGCTCTTCCAAGATCAATAGGTTCCCATGGATCCTTGTCGCCCCATCCTATCAAAACAGGGCACTGCAAAGAAGAAAATAACCAGCAAGGAGCACAATTATATCATGGAAGCAACATTGAAAGGAATAATACTAACTGGGGATTCAATTCATGCAAGTTAGTTACCTTCACCTGAGGCAGTAACTCCTCAGGAAGAGGGCCATCTGAGTAACAGATGAACTCAAGAAACACATCAACAGCACCCGGTTCGAGTCCTGGAAGAAGAATTTTCTCAACTAGTTCATCTGTCACCTTGGACGTGTCATGATAACACTGAAATGCAGTTTCATTTGAATCACGTTAAATAAAACCAAGGTCTTTGCTTCTGATGCTACAGTTAATTCTTGATGACCTTTCACTAAACTTTTCAATGTAATATGTCTACATGATGATTTGTTATGTTCTCAACCAGGAAGTGCACTTGCTTTTTCATATAAATCCTTTTTCTTGTTGGTTGGAGTTTCAATCAACGAAAAGACCTAAAGAGCTCCACAATGTATTCCATATCACAACTAATAAGTTTGATTCCTCAACTCAGCTAATAGCACGTCATGGCTCCACATGTCTGCATTAGTTTTCTTGATGAATAAACAACACCCAAGACACAACCAAAAGAAAGTTGGGATGGATCTGTGAATCATTTTAACAAAAATTATTGGAATTGTCACTCATTCTATTTAATGATATCTCAACGAAGCATTTACATAAAAAGGCATAAATGCTTTAGCAGTTCAAAGGTCACACACAAGAAGGAAAATGACTTTTCTTTACGAGAAATGAAGATGATCTTCAATCATTTCAACATAGGACGTGACAATTACCCTATAAAGCAGAAGGTGAGCAATTCAGTCATTTAGAAAGTTTAGAATTTTGCCAATTTTTCATGGTACAAGAAACAATTAAGCATATTTCATTCAATTTGGAGCACAATATGTTCAATGGAAAAGGTCAATACTTTTGCAAGATCACCTATACTCATCTTCGTTGAGATAGATACCTGGCAAAGAATATTCCTTACAGACTCAGTTGTGGCAATACTTCTGAAGAAAAATTTCCCCACGGATGTGTTCCTGTCATAACAGCATATGTGGCTACCTTAACTTTTTCAAGGCAAAATTGAAATCCCATGTTAACAAGGATCATTAATGCCATTTTTACCTCAACAAACTCTGAAATGATCGGATAAAAGGCCGTCCAAAGGGAGGCTGCTTCTTTATATGAAGCATACGAAGTGATATATTAAAAAGAACAATGCCCTTACAGATCTGTGGCTCCGATACTGCTGCCTGAAGACCAACAAGTCCTACACGAACATAAAAAGGGTGTATTTTAGTATATTAATTTCACAAAATTTAAATTGTGAAAATTGAAGTTCATAGTTTGTGTGTTTCAGTTTGAATAAGATGTGTGTCATAGTCATAGGAAAATCAAAATGTTAACGGCAGTTAAAATCAAGGACAGAGAACATAAAGTGATCACACGAGGCTGTTGGTGTAGTTTTTCTCCATTCTAATCTTACAATAAAGCGTGTGCACAAATAAAATCACTACGCAACAAGTTTACAGGCAAGAAATAGTATAATCTAGATAAGAAAATAAAAAGTAGATCACCTCCAATAGAATTGCAAATGAAGAATGCTTTATCTTTAATCACATCAGTACAAAAGTCATTTATCTGGGCAGCCCATGTGTCAAATGTATAAAAGGCCTTGTCTCCAAAGTCACGAGGATTTGGCTTGTCCGAGTATCCATAGCCAATAAGATCGATTGCATAAACTCTGTTCGATTTTGCAAGAACCGAAATGTTTTTCCTCCAATGATCACTGGAAAAGAGAACAAGTTGGTCATAAGTACATATGTACAGATATGTACAAACCTTGGTATATACAAATGGCTGGTAAAAAAGTTTAGAAGAATGAACATGGATTGGAATCTTTCTACAAGCAGGATCTCTTAACAATCAGAACATTATCATTCAGTAGTGATACACTCTGCTATTACTTGATGGTAGTATATAAACATCAATGATTTGATACACTAATATAGGCTAAAAACACTCTTGTATATTGCAACTTTACTACAAACAGTCCGATAAAAAAAGTCTTACATGCTTGATTGACAAGCTTCATGCCCCACAACACATAGAAAACACATTAACAACAAAAATTGTTTCAGCAAATCCTTAAATAGAGACATCCATGTCCTATCACTGTCTCTTTTCAAGCTTACAAGCTGGCCATTACAACAGAGTACCAATAAGTATCTGATCTCTATGCAATCAATCTTCAAGCATCAACAAGTGGTGAAACATGATACCCAGCAAGGAAAGTATTACTCCTAATTCAAAAGCTACTCTAATGAGTAGAGTGCAATCAACATTCAAGGTCCATGCATGCACCAAGCTGAGGGTAATATCTGTGATTAGTTTACGAAATGAAACAACGTACTAATTTATTGCAACAGAGATTGCTAATGTGTACCACGAGAATACAATAGATTGCTGATTTGCTGTAACTGGATGTAGAAATGTCCTTGGATAATCAGAATGTATTGGAGCTATGAATATAGAGGGAAAATGATAAATCCTAATGGAAATTGAAATGCATTGTCTTGTATGAAAAGTATAGATTTAATGAAGTGTGACTGTGTTAAACAAACTGTGCACTCAATACCTAAATCAGTTAGTTGTTCGTTAATGAGAAGAAAAATGTCAACAATGTAGACCTGTTTGCTCCGAAACCATGAATTAAGACCATAGCAGGGCCAGTGCTCCCAGAATACTGATAACGAATAGAATAACCCCTCCAATTCCATGTACTACAAGACAGAAAATATGATATTTAGAATATCAGGAAAACAAAACCATTGAATTAAATGATTCAGTCAAGTAATAATATACACGAGATAAGCACCCTAACAGAGAGACAAGAGTATTATAACTCGAGGGGACGAATAATAAACATTTACCTTATAAATAAGAACTTGCTATATTATAAACTTCATAAATTTATATAAATCTGGAGGCCAATTGAACAGAGAACAAATAAATCTCTATATCGCTTCTTCAACATCGGTATCATATAAAAGGAACTGCCTAAGATTGTAGCTACACCATTTCATTCGTTGGTGAATTACAGCCTGCTATAGCAACTTTTAGTCCCATTTCCCGTGAATTTTGAAGAAGGTGTCCTTGTTCTTTGATTAGCTTCAAGAAGTTCCTTTACTTGTTGGTGCTTCTAATGGATTGTTGCATCAGTAGGCAACAACCACTAGAAATCTAGATGTTAATATCCAAGACCTATTGAGGTTAAGACCACTAAAGTATCTTATAAAGAACAAGCTTGCCTATGTTGAGACTTGAGAGAATCAAATGCAACGGCTCTACAATCAAACAATGCATAACCAACATGTTCTTGCTCTTGCACATCTGCGAGAGATGCTAAATCACAACCTTTTTTTATGACGGACCGCCTGACGCATAACCATCATGTTCTTGCACAACTGTTCGTTAATGAGATGCAAAATCACAACTCAATGTTCAGTGCGGCTAACAAATCTCTTATTTAGCAGAGCTATATAAACACAAAACACAATAAACTTATGCCCATTAATGAAACATCAAAACAACAACTAAGCCTCTACCCAAAAAAAATGCAGGATCCAAACGAATTGGGTAATCTATAATTAAGACACGTTATTGACATTTTCAAATCAAAAGACAATAAAAATACAAGGACCCCAAATGATGCTTTCCGTCTTTTACAGTTCACAACTCTAATCATTAGCAACCATGAAAATGCAATTCAAATTTGAAAAACATTACCCAGATTGAACATCGCAATGGGTTTGGTGGTCAATCTCATTTGGGGCTGTTGAGGTCACATTCCCATTGTAATCGACACTC
The DNA here is from genome assembly GCA_036897725.1 of Erodium texanum. Lineage (NCBI taxonomy): Eukaryota > Viridiplantae > Streptophyta > Magnoliopsida > Geraniales > Geraniaceae > Erodium > Erodium texanum. The sequence goes on along the minus strand of JAYMSW010001913.1, from coordinate 3,155 downwards.
TGATCTCGGGCTCGATCATCAGCACCATCCACAACAACTGACCGATCGTCATTCAAACCAGAAAACACCGATAAACCTCTAGATTTCCGATTTGGGTGCGAATTTGAAGTGAAACGAGAAAGTTTCAAGCGGGTTTTGGGTAACGAAAAGGGTCGGTTCCGGTGGGAACGAGATGGCAGAATCGGCGAACAACAGAGACTGGTGCTCGCTGCTGCCATTGTAGCGATACTGATACGAACTCAAAATCGAATCGTAACTAAGAAATTGCAGCAAGAGAGATATATGAGTGGTTTGATTCAGTTGGCCTAATTTGAGCTCCATGACTAGTGTTCGTGTTTCTTCTTCCTCCACGTCACCACCCAACACGTGACTTGCACCACCAATCATGAGAGTTAATATGTATTGATGTCATCGTCTAATTAGTGTGTTTTTGTAATAATTAGATAGGTTTACGGACAAAACTGAACGTGACTCAAGTAATTAATGCACATGTCTCGTTCGATGAAGTCTATGTTAAGTTAAAAACTTGCTATGATTTGACATTGTCCAAACATAGTTGGTTTTTTAATTGAATATATTAGATCGGTTGCATAATTTGATCAAAACACATCTACTTATTAAAAATATAAATTAAAAATATTCTATTTTCACTCCTCGATATTTGGAATTTATTTTAAATAATATGAATTAAAAAAGCAGCAATCCTTGTCTATTATATTTATTTGGTTAGTGTATAATTATAATTAAAACAAAAAATAGAAATATCGAGAAACAAAATGAAAGAGATAAATTCCGAGGCGATTAAAGAAAGGAAATGTAGGTTACATGACGATTAAGCTTGATATGAGTAAAGCTTACGACAGAGTAGAGTGGAGGTTTTTGCTAGCTATGTTGACGAAGATGGGTTTCTCCAATCATTGGGTCGAATTGATGAGGCAATGTGTCTCAACTTCAAATCTCAATTTTGTCTCTAGCGGGCATCGTTGTGGGCCAATTAAACCTGGAAGGGGTTTAAGACAAGGTGATCCAATTTCGCCATATTTATTCTTGACTGTATTTGAGGGGCTCTTGGCAACCATTAATGATCATGATAGGCTAGGCAATATCAAATGGGTCAAAATTGCTCAGGAGGCGCCTATGGTTACACATTTATTCTTTGCCAACAACAACTACCTATATTATCGGGCTTCAGTGGATGAAGCTACTAGAGTGAAGAATATTCTAAAGGAATATGAACATGCATCAGGACAAGTGATTAATGAGCAGAAATCTACCATTTTCTATAGTGGGAACGTACCCCCAACAATGAAATAAGACATTACTGCCACTCAAGGCTTAAGTATGGAGGACCATCGCTCGTTGTATATTGGGCTACCAAATATAATTGAGAGGAACAGAAGAGAAACCCTTAACTTTATTCGAGACAAGCTGGCAAAGAGAATGGGAACGTGGGAAAATAAATTCCTTTCAGCACCCAGTAAGGAAGTATTATTAAAATCAGTTGCCCAAGCAATACCAACATATGTGATGGGGGTGTTCCTACTACCCCATTCGCTTATCAAAGACCTGGAGAGATTAATGGAAAACTTTTGGTGGAAGATGGATGGGAATGTGAGTAAAGGTATCCACTGGTCATCATGGGAAAAGTTGTGTAAGCATAAAGATCAGGGTGGGCTAGGCTTCCGAGATCTACATGACTTTAATTTGGCGCTTCTAAGTAAACAAGGGTGGAGATTCTTGGAGAATGAGAATACACTTGTCACCAAAATATTCAAAGCCAGGTACTTTAAATCTTCCTCCTTCTTACAGGCTCAGATTGGACACAACCCGAGTTTTGTCTGGCGAAATATCCTAACGGCACGTGATTCAGTTCAAAGAGGAGCTAGAATGCTCATAGGATCCGGATTATCAGCCTCTATATTAAAAGATCCTTGGTTGATGGCAGAGGACCCATTTATTCACTCTATGAGCCCCACGCTTAATAATCAGAATGTCCAAAGCTTAATGGTGATAGGAGAGAACAAATGGGATCTAGAAATCCTTGAGGATGTGTTTGATGATAGAGACTGCAACTTGATTCTCCAAATCCCTCTTAGTTTACAACAAGTTGAAGATGGATGGACATGGACGAATGAGGCTAAGCCTTTCTCAATAAAAGCAGCATACAATATTCACAGGGCCGGAACAGGAGCATGGGTACAAACAGAATGTGATCTAGCTTGGAAGAAGATCTGGAAGCAACAAGTTCCACCGAGTTTAAAGCTACTGTTATGGCGGGCGCTTGTGGACATACTGCCAACCGGGGCAACTTTACGCATGAGACATGTGCCTACCACGAGGGAATGCCCAAGCTGTAGAGAGCTTGAGACCACTGTGCATTGTCTGCGCCGTTGTCAATTGGTGCAAGCTTGCTGGGCATTGTGCTCGCCGACGCCACTACCTAGTCCCGAGCAGAGTTTCTGGGAATGGGCAAGCCCTATTATTAGGGGGAGCTTTGATGATTGTATGCACGACATGCTGTTGTTGTGTGGGGGACTATGGCAAGAAAGAAACGCCAGGTTATGGCGGAGCGTGGAAACTGAACTAGGCCAGATTGTGACTACGGCAAGGATGGAATTGCAATGCTAGGTTGATGCAAAAGATAAAATCACCCCTCCGGTTCGCCAACAAAACCGTACGGTATGGTCTCTGCCTCCGGAAGGTTACATCAAGATAAATTCTGATGCGGCCTATTCGCATGCAATAGGAAGAATGGGAGCAGGTTGGGTAGCTAGAGACCACACGGGCCAAGTTCTTGACTATGGTTGTTTCTCAATGCTAGGTGCTTTTCAACCTGTGATCTCAGAAGCAATAAGCTTGCGAGAAGCTCTCTCATGGAAAAAACAACGGAATTGGAGGGATGTGCTCTTTGAATCGGATTGCCAAGTACTTTGTCATGCAATGGAAAAACCACCAGCTCTAAACTCCCAATTAGGATTGTTGGTTATTGATTGTAAAGGTACCCTGAATTCTATAACAGGAGTCTCGATAAAGTTTTTTAAGCGCTCTGCTAATAGAGTTGCTCATGAATTAGCGCACTATGCTCTATCACTAGTAGACTTGCCTAGGGAAGATACTGTACTCGGGTATATCATGTCTATTGTGTCGGGTGACAC
>JAYMSW010001912.1:0-15005 GCA_036897725.1 Erodium texanum | reverse complement strand
GTCCCAGTGGGAGTTTGTCCCAGGACACAGCAACAGGGGAGCATCAAGAACAAGAAGATGCTACAAAAAACAGAAGCCATTGCTAGATGAGTTAGAGGTCTGATGAGAACTAAATACATAGATAAGTGGAGTTAATAAGACTACAAAAACTGAACTGATGGGGATGGGTGGTTGCAAGTCAAGGTAGACATTTATTTATAACAGCGTGTGGGGCAAGCAAGTTGTTCATGTTTTGCTTTTATTTGTTTGTAATGTTCCATGACAATTTGGTCAGTAAATGGTTAGACAAATCAGTTATAATAATGGGCCTGCAAAATAGTGGTCAATAAATCAGCACGTGAAGCTCATTCATTCTATAATGATAGTGAGAAAAGCAGAAGCAGGTGAAATTTGGAAATGTATAATACATATGGTTAAGTGTTTGAATCTTTGCTAGGTAGCCAGAGTAGGCACAGTTTTAGTCAGGATATGATAATATATAAATATTGACCTCTTTTCTTTTTTTTTAACTGATTCTCTACCAATTGTATATATCACAACAGATATACATATCGTCACGTGATCGCACAGGGCAGATAGCCCTCACTAAAACTACCAAAGGGCCTAACATTCCAGCCTAAATATTGACCTCTTAAAAGCAAGGTTTTAGACATGTTTTACTTCCCAAACTATATTGAATATGGTGTTGAATGGTAGGTTCAGAACTTAATGATATAACATGCATGTACGTAAGACTCAGTCTCTAACCATAAAGTCTTGGTCAAGATTTTAAATTATTGGACTTGGGAAATTGACATCTTTCCAGAAGTCTTTTTCGGACGTTGGAGATGATGGAAGAAATGCTATCGAAATTTCAAAGAAAATTCATTTCATGGAAATTCAGTGGTCCATTAAATCAATGGCATCGACTTTAAGAAGCAAAACATGAACACAGGACATAATACTTGTTATTTTGAGAAAATTCATGGGTATACGATGGTCCATTGCGTCAATGTCATTGACTCTAAGAAGCAACAGTATGGACACAGGACACAATATTTGTGATTTTAAAAGGAAAAAAAACATAGAATGCAATGTGCCTAACAATGTTAACTTTTCAGGTATATGTATTTTTACGTAATATATTTGACAATAACTATAAACATGTCAAAATTGCAATCTCAAAATATTTACGTCACAAACTAAAAACCATAACTACTGGGAAAAAAAGGAGGCAACCCACTGCTTTCTTAACACGTTAAGTCACTAGCAATTAATATCATAATCAAAGTTAAGTCTAAATTGAGAAATCAACCTAAATCATTAATATCCTTTAAATTTATTTTTAAAATAATACAATGAAGACAATTCTGACATGGTTCTTCACCCACTTTGAGATAAAGGAGGATGTTGAACGATTGACGCGTACAAGACAAAAATCACTGAATTCTAAGATATCTCATTAAGTGGTAATATAATCCACATCTTTTAGATATGGAACTCTAACGTCTCTAAACAGGGCAGATGAGGAACATTAAACTGCACTGCAGACACTGTTCTTCCTGAACCTCTAAACCAAATTATGCCCTATGATTAGCTACAAAAGATTCATATTCATGAGACCTGACAAAGCTAATGAATCAAACAAATGCACCACATCACCCAGTTAATTAGCTAATCCCAGTAACATTTTAATATAATTAAAATCCATGTCTATGCACAGTATGGAGAAGAAGAATGACTGATACCTGGCAGGCTAGAGCTGTTAATCCAGATGAGATAAACCTACAATTGGCTGAAATAGAAGTCAATTGGTAAGCTTCGATGAAGCTGTAACTTGCCCATTAAGCAAAGAACAAGTTCCCAAATCCTGGAGATGTAAAGCCACAGTTAGGGTTAGTTCGTAAAATTGACAAAAATGGAAGATCAAAACATAGAATGTTTAGCAGAGGCGAAGAGTTGGTTACGCTTTGCTCTTTTGATGCCTTGCTCTTGTAATTCTCAGGCGCTTTGTGAATCTGAAGAACAGAAACAAATATTGGGGATTTGAAGACCGAAGAGTCGAATTTCCCAAGCGCGATCGGCAATGGCTCCAAATATAACTGAGTGGTGAAGCAGGATCATCGTTTCGGATCAATAACACAAGTTAAAAGCAGAAAATCCACAGAAATAGTTCCAGTACCTTAGAAAATCCATAGCCATAGCTAGCTTCTCTTCACCGTGGAGCTGCTCGCAGAGCAGAAATTCCTCGAAAATGTGTGCTCAATCCAAATGTCTAATGGATTTTAATCACAACACTTCAAATAATAAATATGAATATCATATTACAAGAAAATATATATATAAATATCTACTCATCAATTTTTTTTTTTGAAATATGAGTTTTCTTAATATGATATTAAAATTAATATCTCACAAATACGGATTTAAATTCTGTTTAATCTTTTAGTTAAGTTGGATTTATGATAATTTTATCAAATTAAAAACCATTTTGATCTAGTAATTCGAAATTGAACAAACAAATGTTTTACCATAAAAACACATACCTTTTTTATTATAAAGATTCTATGTGCTATTATTATTTGGGAAGTGACAAAATGTATCATGTAAGTCTTAAAAATTCAATTAATTTAAATACAAAATGTTTGCCGAGGTAATGAATTGTAAACTGAACTGAAACTGATGTTCTTAAGCAAGAAATATGTACTATTTCTAGTATGTTCTTACAGATTTCTGTAAAATACATTTCATTACACATCTTCTGAGTTTAACCTCGTACTAAACAAACTTGCAAGGACAAAGAAATGGTAACTAGTCCTAAGTTTATACCATCATACAACAGGTTCAAAAAAGAACATTTATGTATAGAGAGATCCAAATCTCCAACCTAAACTGAAAAAAAAAAACAAAACTGTGGATTTGATCTCGTTGTGTTACTAGTCACTTGTTCTGTGTTGGATTCGAATTGCTCGGCGGCACGGCCCTGACGCTTGCCTCCACCACTTTCACCGGATCCGCCATTGTTGCGTTGAGCTTGCTTGAGCTTGCAGAAAACGATGCCACCTGGCCCAGCAATCTTCTCGGTTGAGTTCTGTGCCTCGGATGGATCTGGTGAGCTGAGATCAGAGGGCGGGTCAAGAAGGGCATGAGGATGAAGATGAAGATAGAGAGTAGCACTCTGTGTCTGGTTTTCATGGTGATGATTAATAGAGGGAAGAAGATGAAGATGAGATGGAGATGGTTTATAAGATGGAAGAAAATAAGTGGTTCTTAGTACATTTCTGTGGTTTGAAGTTGATGGTGGGCTGCACATGTAGCTTGTGCTTCGTAATAATATAATAAATTGTGATTAAGTGGTTTACTTATGAGATTGAGAATTCAATTATTAGTATTTGATAAATAAAATACATATCAGATGTAGAAACATAGTTACATATTAGTGAAAACCTTTTTATGGCATAAACCAAGAGCAACCACAGTGGAGAAATAAGTGGAGGGTTAGATCATGTTATTGTCATTCACCTTTTATTTGTATTGTGTACGTCAAGCAGGTGATTTGAGGTTGACGATTTGACGTTAAGATGTATATTCGTAGTAGAATCGTTGTGCCTATGGTGAGGTCGCTTGCGAGGCACAAGCAGGATGGACATACCGTCTGAACATATTTGGATGGTGAGATGTAGTTTAACGACACTCTTCACAGACGATTTCAGAGTTGATGTAGTCAGTGCATTACAGAGCAAGGTGACGATTTTGTAACGAACTCGATAAATAATTCAAAGATTTGAAGATTGAATAATGTTTTTTTAGTGACCAAGTCATATACTTTGATTCAACGACTGTAATTGTTCTAAATGCTCATCTAGCTTGTTAAATCTTTAAGATGGAGAGCCTGTATTTACAAAAATAATAATGATGTATTAATGATACAATTACAAATATATAAAACTTTAGTTAACCTTCTTAAAAATTACGGATCATCATATCATACCAAAAAACAGTCCAAATAAGTTGTTACTTTCCATCATAACAAAGTTTTTAGTAAAAACTTATATTATATATACTGGTTATAGGTATAATATTGGAGAAATTATTATAATGTGACACAGATAAAATTGATATAGTAACAAAAAAATGGTATTGCACCAAATCCGAGCCTCTAGAAGAGGACTCGATCGGGTTCAGATATTCATATGATTTCCTCGTTCGTTGTTTTGTAGATTTGAAGTGGAAAGCACTAAAAATCATGTGAAGCTGAATTGAGAAATTATATTTTCTCTGACTTCTCTGCAGTGCCAAAAATAGTAAACAAAACAAGACATCATGTGACTTGCCACATGAGACCATATCAGTGACCATATTCTCTTTGTCCTTCCTCGGAAATATTATATCCGTTTTGTCCTTTCTTACGGGTCAAGCAATCACAGCTAAACCTAGCTGGTTCAACCTGCTCTCCATTACATGAAAAGCATCAGTACTATATATCATCTTCCTAGAAAATACCCTCTTCTTCTTCTTCCACTTTGTCCCTCTGACAACTTTTCTTGTTTTGCTTTTTCGAATCTTCTCCAATAAGGATGAAGGTACTTAATCTGGATTCACTCATGTTCTTACTGTCTTGATATCAATGTAGATTTTGTCACTGTTTAATACAAGTTTTACCTATCGACTTTAATTTTTAATAGATTAGTACTGTTTATTCGACCTACACTTTTATGGGCAATAACCCATTTATTATCTTTGTTTTGCATGTATAGTCCCTGTCTAAAATGAGAATCTCAATTTAATATGCACGTAAAGAACGATATTAGAATATCGCGTATGGAATCAGGTTTTGACACGTATGCTTCAATTGTTGAATATATCTACCTCATGGCAACTTGTTTTCATGGGTTGGTCATAGAACATGGACTTGATGAGTATTATACCCATCAACCTAAACCCTACAAAACTCTCTCTCTAGTTGAAGCATGAGCAAAAACACATGAATTCAAACTAAACCATGTGATTTGGATCACTAATATAAATTTTATTTGATTTCAAGGAGACTATAAGTACAAACTAATATGTGTCTACATGGGTAGAAGAAACATGGTCATGGTGGTTGAAGAAAAGACAGCTAAATAACTATATTTGGTAGTCAAGTTACTCCTGAAAGTTTCATAATTTGAATGAGCACTTATTTTTTTAAAAAAATTCTTCATTGGCTTTGTTTGTTTCTAGATTGCAAGATATTGGAGATCCTGTGGGTTGAAGAAGCATGTGATCTTTGTCACTAAGACTATGGTAGAGAATATTACATTGTTGAAGCATCATTGACAAGCATCATTTTTAAGTATCCTTGTGTATATGGATATGCATTCAGAGACAATTAAACCAGGTTTAACTAATTAAATAAACCATATAATCACCAGAACATGAATAATGGCATGAAATGCTTGACTTGTTTACAACTGTGTTCTAATATTTTTTTTCTCTCTATTTCAAGGCATACAAAGAAACAAGAGTATACAGACTCTACTACTCAATATCATAGTATAGAGGTCAAAAAAAAAAACTGGTTTGACAAATTATATACAAACCATTCTTCTTTTTCGTTTTTTTTCCCGGCTCATTCTGCAACTCATGAAGAGCAAGAAAGCATACACACACCGGGCCTGTAAGCCCAGGCAGGAGGCAAACGAGCATATTTCTCCATTCCTGGTTGCTCGTCATAAGGATGCTCCATCAGTTTAAGCAGCTGGCGAACCTCTCCAAAATCACCTAGCTCAGCTGCATCAATGGCAGTCTGGCATAGATAGTTCCTCAGAATGTATTTAGGGTTCACTGAGTTCATGGATGCTTTTCTCTGCTTGTCTAAAACATCGCTAGTAGCCAGCTGCAGGTAAGAAAGTGGTGGTGTGAAATAATTTTATAGATCAAAAACACTACTAATTCATCATATTCATAGCTCAGTTCAAGGCTACTTTGTGGTTGTGAGGGATAATTGCAAAAAAAAGTACCATGAGGTATCCACTTTTTGCAAATTGTAGCCCTGTTCTTTGATAATTGCAATAAAAGTGCCTCAAACTTGCCTTTTTGTTGCACTCTGTAAATCAATTCTCGATATTTTACTTATTATTTTTAAAATTTAAATTTTGAAGGGTAAAATCATCATTTTGAAACAAATTTATCCAAAATGCAACAAAAAGGCAAGTTCAAGACACTTGTTTTGCAAATATCAAAGAAGGGGACAACGATTTGCAAAAAGTGGGTACCTTTTTTTTTCTTTTTTTTTGCAATTATCCGTTGTATAAATCCAACCATACTTGGAAACTTATAAATTGTTGTATACCTCTTGAATGTAAGATTTCACCCAGCTGTTCCATGCCACCTTGCGTTCCTGACCAATATCTAAAAGAGCAGCTTTCAGCGGAACTAACAACGCATCTTCTGGAATGTTGGGATCAGCTTTCAAGTTCGAAAGCAACCGAAAGAAATTTGTGTAATCAACTTTGTCGACAGCCATATTATTGAGGAGCTTCCCGATCAACTGCTTATTGTACTTTGCAAGGCCGAGTTTTCTAGTCATTATAGCTTGATAGTCATCCATAAACTTGGTTTCATATCTGCAATGAATAATTAAATCCCGATTATGATCAAATTCAAACAGCAATTGTTTTTCTGTTGCAAAAATAACTAGAAAAACAAACTACCTTTCCATAGCATACTTAGCTTCTTTATCGGTTATTAACTGGGCAGCTACTAGACTTGATGTGAACTGAGCAATATTCCATAAGCCAATGTCGGGCTGATTTGCAAAGCAGTATCTTCTCCCGGGAAGATCAGTGGTGTTTGGGGTGAAGCTTGGATCAAATGCATCCAGAAAGCCGAAAGGCCCATAATCAATGGTAAGGCCCAATATGCTCATGTTGTCGGTGTTCAGTACACCATGGGTAAAACCAACCCCTTGCCAACCTGCAATCAATGAAGCAGTTCGCTCCGCAATCTCCACAGCCCAAGCTGAAATGATCCATCAGAAGCAAATGGTCAAGAAAATAATCATCACTCCACATAGAATCTTCGCTTACCATGTGTATAGCAGAGTTTTTTCATCTGTTAGTTTATTTCCTATCACGAGTCTATTTCCCTTTGCCAGTTAGTTTCCTATTTAGTGTAGGATTGTTCCCTATATAAAGGGATCACCAGTTGTAATTCATTATCAATTTCAGAGTCAAGTTTTTTTCTTCATATGTTAGAATTCAACATCATCTAACACATAAACACTATTTAAATTCCTGTAAGATTTGAGATTTACCTGCATATTTGTTTGAAGTTAAATCCACAACCGAATGATCTTCGTCACCGGTACTGAAAGATAATGTCTCAGTTCTAGGCATGTTCTCAATGTGGGGGAAGTGGTGTCTGATAGCATAATTGGCCAAAGCACGAACAATTTCAAGGTCTTCCCCTCCTCTAGAAGCAGGTAGCTGGTATGAACCAAAGCGTAAAAAGGACTGTGCAACTCTGCAAACAATAGCACCTTGCTCTTCCTTTGCATTACCACTGCATAGAACAACACAAAAGCGCTGAAGAACTATAATCCAAACTCGTTGATGAATTAATAAATTTCTAGAATCTCAAACCAAAAGTTACAGTTCAGGTTATGTTCAAACCAATACCCAGACATCGTATCCCATAAGACGACCAAATTATAAAGAAAATCCAGTAGTAAGCAATACAAAAAATGAGAACTATTTGTCTTCTTGAAACCTTAGGTTGCTCTGCTCCATAATCCAATAACTTCACACATTAAAAAAATGCTCTAAACCCTTTGGTTTCTTAGTACTCGTTGACAGTAGGCATAACATTCTATTTCGAATAGATTTTCTCAGTCAACAACACATAAACATGCAGGTTGGATAGTAAAGAAAATATTCATGCAAAGCAAAAAATATGCTGGTAGTAATTGAAATTTGCAGAACTTACTCATAAAACATGTCACGAGTAACTAATTTTCCTGTGTTCACAATAGAAAGTGCTCTGGTCGTCGGGATGCCAAGACTGTGCATTGCTTCACTACAGAGGAACTCCCTGATGCTACTACGTAGTACTGCAAGACCATCTGCAAAACGACTGTAAGGAGTCTTCCCAGCACCTTTAAGCTGCAGTTCCCACCTTTCAGACTTTGAGTTTAGAATCTCCCCAAGAGTTATTGCACGCCCATCACCCAATTGACCAGCCCACATGCCAAATTGATGCCCTCCATAGCACTGAGCATAAGGAATCCTGTAAGCAAGCATATCAAGAAAGTTGAGAAGGCATAAGTAAGGGACTGATTATGTGTTTTCTTGATAAAATTTGAGACACTTACGCTCCCGCTAACAATGAGCCCCCAGAAAATAGAAGGGGGAAATCCGGTCTTTCAAATCTGAAACAAAGAAAAGAGGTTTTTGTGAGACAGACAGTGCATTTTAGATTTTAAAAAAGTACAACCAACGACCTGGGAAATTTGAGAACATGCATGTGAAATTTACAAGGGGTCGAGAAACACAACACTCTGTATACTTATATACAATCCAAGTAACATGGGGAATTATTTCTAATGACTACCCATGACAGCATTTTTTTCCTTTGCCAAGGTGTTTTTACATCCTTCACTAACCAGCCATAGAAACATCAGAATGTTCTGCTAATGATTTATAAAACCTCAATACATATGCATCTAATAGTTTAGTTTAGGAAATCAAAATCATGTGAGAACCATATTAAATCAAATAAATATTAAATATTATACTCCTAGTAGTTCGTTGAACAGTTTCAATGAAAAATTACTACTTATAAAGCATTAAGCAAATAATGATAGGTGCATGCATCAAAATACCATCATAAGTTTCAAGATGACATTAAGCTATAAATATACCATGAAGGTAAGCCCCACATATTTCTTCTATGGGGGGTAAAAACATGATTATCGGAGAAGGGAAAACAACTCAGTAAGAGAATCTCAACTAAAACTTGTGGTCTTCGACCTTAATACCTAAAATACGGTTCTAAACTCTACTTACCATTTAATATGGCCATCAGAAGCACAATAATCTAACATGAGTATCTCTCATGGCACAGTCGAGTCATCTCAGTTTGTCTATTCAATATATTTAGAAACACGGGAATACCAGACCTGCCATTAACTACAATTAAGATGACACTCACTCTTTGGGATCCAAATCAAGCAATTCAGCAACAGATTCTGACCATGCAACAAGCTGAGGATCTTCTACTTCAGCTGAAGGGCTTACTTTTGTATAACAAGCATGAAATACCTACATATTGACACATATGTGCACATTGTTTAATAGAAGAATCAAGATGTAGTAGAAGAGGTTTAGGTGAAGCAATCCATACCAAGGAAAATAGGTATTGAAATCACGACATAGAAATCAGTACATTTGAAATATTAGACCTTTAGCTAATGCATCATCCATCCACGTTAATTCGTTAGAAAATTCAACTTCTGAAGAAGTTTTATTTTACACCCAATCAGTATATGACTTCATTTCCAAATGTACCCAACTTAAACACTTCAAACTTAATCCATCCCAAAATAATCATCCACGAAACTAACTTTCATTGTCCCAAGTCTTCTCTTTCTCTTTGTATAAGGAAATTATGTTTGGATAGTCAACAAAGGCAAGGGGAAATGAAATGCTAGTAGAATATCCTTAATATTTCAAAAAAAAAGAGATGGTACTAATGTAGGACATAGAAAAACCTTTCTCTGAATACAATTTAGTTTTTCAGCAGACTAAGTTTGCTCATTTTGCATTTCTGACACACCTTTCAATCACCCTAGCCCATATCAACATTTAAGTACAACAAAATTCTCTATCGCATTCATCAGTTCTATTTATTGATCTTCAAGATTTTTACTAAAGAAAGAAAGACCACCCAATAACAAATTGAAATTTTTGGCTACTGATAAAACAACTTAATTTCATATCAAAAACAATATCCGGAATCCGCCTTAACCCTGCAATCATTCATTCAATCAATCAAGCTCATATAACTCGAAAACGAAACAAAAAGGAGCTAACCTGGCGTGGCATAGTATCGGTCCTAGGATCGCCGGGGAGCTCCCGGACAAAAGAGTGGTCCCATTTCAGATCCTCGAGGCTCAAGCTAACCTTCTTGCTGTTCTCATCCGCAGCGTCCGTCGCGAGGCTCTGGTTCTGCAAATCGCGGGTGACGGCGGCGAGGTCCGGCGAGGAAGAGTCCATGGAAAGGCTGCCGCTAGTGCCGCCGGAGCTGGCGTGGCATGCGAGGGAGCGAGGAGGGCGGTGGTGGAAGGTTCTGGAAGTGGCGGAGGAGAGGAAGGATGCGAGTGAAGAAGAGAATGGTCTCGGCTTTGGTCTCGGCGATGCTCTGATTGCTGTTGTTGAGAGATATGAAAGCATTTTTATTGAGAATGGTCAGCTATATTTGTAAAGAACCTCTTTACACGAAACCTAAAAGCTTATTTCAGCCTCTGTATCCTGTAATAATATTCATATTTTTTTTCTTTCTGTCACATTTTCTTCTATTTTTATGGCACATAATAAGGCACCTTTTAATGACGTAATTTTTGAGATATATTTTTTTATTGAATAATTGTCATTTTAAAAAAAAATACCTCAAAAAATGACGATAATCATTTATAATTAATTTATTTTAAATAAAAATGTATTAACATAATGTATTTAAAATCATGTTTAAGAAAGAAAAAAACATGTATATATCTATCCCACTAAAAACATATTGAATAAGAAAAAATTTAATTATTGATTTACCACAAGGTATGATTTTTATACAACGTTAAGGGGAAAATGGGGGATAAAACGCTTGTTTGAAAGAAAAACACGTTTAGAAGATAGCGGTCGCGGAACTCAAACTGAATCATGAACTGAAAAAATTAGGGCGCCACAATCACGTTTCAAGTCCGCGTTCCCTTTCCCGACTTGCGTCTCGGTCTCGTCTCGCTCCTCGAAGCACTATTTCGAATCCGTTCGATTCACACCGAACCCAAAAAGATTCACTTACGGTTCAATCTCCACCGATTTGCCGAGCCGAGAAAATTCGCGTATTGGGTTTCTCGAGGTCGATTGCATTGCACTTTGCCGATCCATCCCGTTGTCCTCCCGGAAGTTTACCAGCACGGAGCTCACACGAACCCATTTCACTTCGAAATTTGGGGGATTGGTGATGAATTCGGTCTCTTGACCGTGATCTTTGTTCATGACGCGGAGGCAGTTCGTTTGATTCGGAAATTTGCAGGTTGCTAGGTTGGGTTGCGTTTCGTGGGTTGAGGGAGAGGCTCATGGTGATGGACTACGAGCTGTCAGATAGCAGTGGTGAGTTCGTTTACATATTTCTTGTTTGTCCTCCCGTTTGATGAGATAAAGTTGCTCCATTTTTCGGTTTCTAGGGTTCTTGGCAGCTCAGTTTCGTGATATAGGGGTTTGGGCGTGCTGAATTTTATGGGTTTTGAGTTGTTTTCGGGGATTGTTAAATGAACCCGTTGGTGTTCCATTGTTGTCTTTGTTTAAATCCATCAAATTTCTTGTTTTTTTTTACCCGAGTCAGAGTAGGATTGCAGTTCTTATGATGTCTGTGATTTAATAGTGGGTTTTATTTGTGGAAACTGTTAAGGACTGTTGAATTGTTGTGCAAGTGTTTTTGGGATTTGCAGCAGGGGGTTTAGGAACTTAGTGACAATAGTGTTATATACCTTATGATTTTGTTTTATTATTAGAAATATCTGTGCTTTGTGTATTATAAGGCAAAGAGTTCTGAAAGACTATTCATGTTGATGAAATTTATGACTCCAGTTCGTCAAGCCTTCAAAAGAAATTCATGGGTTTCAGATACACTTCAACTTATGTCTTAAGGTCTACGGAGGAGTTAGATACACTTCAACTTGGTTATATACATATATATACACACACACATACTTAATCTTTTGCAATTGTGAACTTTGTTATTAACTTTCCCACCTTAGATAGGCAGCAATTGGTAATTTTCGGACATCGAATCGCATGATTGTAATATATGTTTCCAGTGTTCAATATAATTATTGGGTATGCGTTTTATGGTATGCCTTGACATCATTTCAGTTTCTTTGTTTCTCTTACAGTTAAAGTTACATAAATTCCTCAATGGTTCATTTTAATTAGGTGGTGTTAGCAAAAGTTGATATATTGTGGAACTTGAACCCTTCTAGCATTTGGGGGACTTCCAATTTATGTTTATGAGTTTGTATTGCATGTCATCTTATTTGGGAGGCATCAATGGATTGCCAAAAGCATATTATATGTTGCATAGTAATACCATTACCATGAAGTAAACCATGTCCATCCCTGTGTTTTGGTCTATTATATGGGTGCAGATGCGAGAAATGGCTTGATGATTCGATTTCAGTGTTTTTATTGATTTTGTTATTCAATGTGAGCACAGTGATGGGTACGTAAATATTAAAATCACACGTATGTTAAATGAGATGAACATACTATTGTTTTCAAAACCTGGCAGATTCTTGCACTCGTGTTTTTGTTCATATTCAAACATGGTACTTCTATTGCAAAGCCTTGTATGTACTTGTGCCCATGTACTAGAAATTTACTCATAACTTAATTGCAGGAACGGATGATGATCTTCCTCCTTCTCATCAAAATAGATTTCAAAGAGGCGGTCATGCTGCTGGGAATGGAAGGTCTGCAGTTGTTGGCTCTGCTCCATTGCCTAGGATGCATAATGACATGGAAACCCAGATTCACCTCATTGAGCAAGAAGCATACTGTTCAGTCCTTCGAGCATTTAAAGCTCAATCTGATGCCATTACTTGGGTATGGATTACTTCTTTCAGTACTCATCTCCTATGACTTTTGTTTTTCATGTTTAATGAGTTTTGAAAGCCATGTCTGTTTTGCATATTTAGGACAAGGAAAGTCTAATTACAGAACTTAGAAAAGAATTGAGAGTATCAGACGAGGAACACAGGGAACTTCTATCCAGAGTAAATGCTGATGACGTAATTAGGAGAATAAGGTCTGCTCATATCACAAACTCTATGAACCTCTTCCATCCAAGTTGTAAAGACTTGTGTTATGTTCTTGATTTGATGGGGGTATAATCAATAATGTTAGGGAATGGAGAAAGGCATGTGGTCTTCAGCCTGGCATGATCACTACATCTCAGCCTGTTCGTGACCCTGCACCTAGTCCTACTGTTTCTGCATCGCGCAAAAAACAAAAGACATCATCCTTGACTGCACCATCGCCGGCATTGCATCCATCTTCATCTGCATTGGGACGTGCTCCTCCTGCTGGAGCTAAAAGCAAGAAGCCTAAAGCTGTAAGTTTATTTTGACTAGCGGAAAAATCACTCTCATACAAACCATGTAGGGTTAATTAATTGCTTAAAACTACCCATTTGAATCGTCCACTTACAGAAAACTGCCCTTTTGACAAAATGTGAACTTTAAACTACCATTTTGTTTGAAAATTGTTCTGACCTGAACTTCTTGTGTATTTTCACGATTCATTCGAGTCAAAAAAGACATTCTATGTTCTCTGCTACAGTCATTTTCCCTCCTGTAATTGGGTGGTTCGAAAGTGTTGGTTAAAGTTCACATTTTGTCAAAAGGTAGTTTTCTGTAAGTTGGCGATTCAAAAGGGTAGTTTAAAGCAGTTCCCCCAAATATATATTTGCTTATTTGTTTTGCATAATCCGGTTTTTGTTTTTAACTGATCTTGTTTACTTGGTCCATCTTCAATGAAGTCCGCACAGTACCCTTCAACAGGTCTTACAGGAAGAGCTCAAACAGCTAATCGGGGCTCTTCAGGCAGCTTTCCAGCAAATGAACAAGCTGAGGCAGCAACCTATGATCCACTAATTGGAAGAAAAGTTTGGACAAGGTGGCCTGCAGACAACCATTTTTATGAGGCTGTTATAACTGACTACAATCATGTTAAGGTACGTTGCATTTTGATGATTACACAGCATTCCTGTGTATGGTCCTCAACCCCATCTTACTGTAAATATATTATAGGGCCTACATGCTTTGGTTTATGATATAAACTCAGCTAAAGAGACATGGGAATGGGTCAATCTCAAAGAGGTAAACTCGATGCCTTCATTTTTAGAGCTTATTATGTTATATATGTGTCACTGTTTTATTTTACACTGCATCTCCATGTTCTTATAAACTGAAAACTGAATGCCTGTGCTTTTCAAACACTGATAATAACTGCATCTTTGGTTAGGACTTCTTATAAATTTCTTGTGCAATTTTGTTATCCATTCAACTTATTGAGTGTTAATTTTATATCTGCACAAATATGGATTTTTCCTTTTGTTTCAACTTTCTTTTGGCCATCACCATTTCTGTAAATTCTCGAGTTGCTAAATAATTTTTGTAATCTCTTACCAACGTCAAAAGACATTCTGAATTGGCCATAACTGGTGTCCTTGACAACCACATCTTCAAAACAGTATCTATCTCAAAGACGTGGGATTTTTCAAAAAAAAAAATCTTCATTATTTTAGATTTTTTTATATATTTGTTTTTGGATTTTTTAATTCAAGGGCAAAATTGGAATTAAAAAAAGAGAGGAAACTTTAGAACTTTATGGCACTTTTCTATCATTTCTGTTAAAAATAGCTGACTATGCAATTAAGAAAAAGTTCAAGGCACCGATCTGAACCCAAAAAAAAAAGTTTAGGGTACCTATCTGCTTCACTTGAAACATTAAGGTGCCGATATGCTCGAGCCCGAAACTGAAAGGCATTTTCTTTGCTATTTCCCCTATATTTTATTACTTCGCGTTTTCCCCATTCCCTAGTGATTGTTGAATGCATGCTTCTTTGAATTGATGTCATTTGCTTCTGATATTTAAATCCATAAATTGCAGATATCACCTGAAGATATAAGGTGGGAAAATGATGACCCTGCAAATTCTCGTAGAGGTGGGGGTGCGGGCGGGAGCGGCGCCTGCCCCCGCGGGGGGGAGACG
>JAYMSW010001911.1:0-15011 GCA_036897725.1 Erodium texanum | reverse complement strand
CTCTCTATCGGCCCGCAGCTCTAAGGTCCCGGGCCTAAGTGCGCGGCCCGTGACACTAGACAACCCTACTAATTTTCATACTTGTAGTTATTGATGAGCAAATGTTGATACAGACAAATTTTACACTATAATACAAAAATAAATCACGAGTATGAAGAAGATTTATGAATGACATTATCAAATAAATGAATTTTTTTATATAATCATAAAAATATAATTACCATAATCAAAAGTCAAATTTTGTGATTTTGTTTGACAAAGAGAAAAGTTTTGTCTTTGTCAACAATTTTTTTTGTGACATTTTATTTATATATCCAATTATATGAATTTTTAGTTTATTTTTAATTTTTGTTATTAAAACGAAAGAAGAGGGTTTTGTTCTGACGGAAGAGAGCAAGGAGAGGTTTTTAGGTTTTAATGGAGCTTCAAGGTGAAGCCGACCCAAAGCTCAGTGAAGGTCATGGAAAGAAGAAAAGGAAGAAGCAATCTTCGGCCCCTGCTGATGACGATAATGGTGGAGAGGACGAGCAATTGATCGATGGGTTGAGCTCCGGCGAAGAGGCCGATGATGGAGACGCAGATGGGAAGAAAGCGAGGAAGAAGAAGAGGCTTCTGGATGCAGCCAAAAAGGCTCGTGAGCGAGGGGTTTGTTACTTGAGTCGAATCCCTCCGCGCATGGATCATGTCAAGCTCCGGCAGATTCTCTCTCAGTATGGTGAATTGCAGCGGATTTATCTTGTGCCTGAAGGTAACTTGTACCTCCATAGTTTCAGAAATTAGGGTTTTCTCATAAAAATGGAACCTTTTAGTTTAGTTGAGCTTTTAGCTATATTGGGTTCTTCTAGTTGATTTCAATTTGTTGTTTTGATTGCAGATTCTTCAGTTCATGTGAAGAAACGAGCTGCCCGGTTCGAGAGTCAAGGGTTTTCAGAAGGGTATGAGTAGTTTGCAGATTTTGTTCTTGCGTTGTGTTAATGAACCATCATTGTCTTAAATCTCAGATTATTATTTTCTCCCATAAGATTTTTTTGTTTCTGGGTTGGTTTTATGAATATGTGATGTAGTGTTCTATGCTTGTCTTGTGGTTATTTTGTAGGTGGGTTGAATTTACAAATAAAAGAGTTGCTAAAAGAGTTGCTAATATGCTTAATGGAGAACAAATAGGTATGGCTTGCAGATTCGATTGGTTTGTTTTGTTTGCTACCATTTTCATTTTAGTAAATTGGGAAGCTGATAATGCATATAAAGTAAGCAGCATAGTGGGTTGAATTTACAAGTAAAAATATTTCTTCTATGTGATTCCATTTTGTTCATGTTAAGGTGGAAAGAAGCGATCATCATTGTACTATGATCTTTGGAATATCAAGTACTTGAGTAAATTCAAATGGGATGATCTGACAGATGAAACGGGTATGAAGCATTGAAGCTCATGATATTGTATTGTGTCACGGTCCTTGGTTTAGTTTTTTCTAAGTTGGTATTGTTCTTGCACAGCTTACAAGAGTGCTGTGAGGGAGCAGAAACTAGCTTTAGAAAAATCTGCTGCGACAAGGGAGAGGGATTTCTATCTCTCTAGGGTTGATAAATCACGTGCTTTGAGTTCTATTGAAGAACGGCATAAGAAGAAGGTACACATCACATGGACTTTGAATTCAACACAAGTTGCTAAATCATTAACTTATCAATGTTATCAAGTTTGATACGTTTGTGAATTAAACTCTTCAACTATGTTGAGTTCTTGAAACCAATTAGTAAATAATCTGTATATCGTATCATTGCAGAAGCAAAAGGTCTCGGAAGAATCAGGAGATAAATCCGAGCTACCTGTCAAGGAGCAGCCATTCAAGGTCATTCGCCAATTCCCTCAGAAGCAACCAGTTGCAGATAAAGCATCTGAAAATAAACCAAGACTCTCCAGAGATCTCTTGGCCGGGGTAAGTAAATTTAACTGATAGGTAACAATTTCAGTCCTTGATTTTGTTCATTGAAACTCAACTATGGCCATACAATTGCAGGTGTTCAAGTGATTTTTGACAGTCAAGATCCGAAGTTGTTACCATATCAGTTTCATCTGAATGTAGAAGCTAATGTTTGTTCTTCAATGGGGTTTTACTCAATTTTGGTAATTAACTATTAACATTGAGTTGTGGGATTGTAGTCGACAAGTTTCCAATGAATTCAAAGTGTTTTGTACTTTAGTTTTCAGGGCATTGCTACACATTTGAGTTTCGCCACATTGTTTCGATATATACAATTGCAAACAATTTCATCTTATGTTCAAGTTAGTACCTGTGCATCCTGTGTCATGAATCTTCATGGATTAGCACTGAAAATGAGTTGAAATTGAATCAGATGCAAAAAGTTAATTATCTGTTTAAAACTATAGTTTAGGGATGACAACGAGGCAGATTCGCAATCAAGTTTATTTCTGTTAAATATATTTCTAATAATATATAGGAAAAACATATTATAATCAGGTCATTCTCTTGTAATCTTGTCCCAATCAAACTAAGAATATCAGATTCTCACTAATTTCAAGACATTATGTCATTCAAGTGAATGTTGCTTCAATTCAACTTCCAGAAAGAGAGGTAACAGTCACATAATAACAATATTAATAATATTTATATAAAAAAAATCTGTTAAATTATTATATTATTAATAATTTTCATATTACATTCTATACACACCAGCCAAAACCCCTAGTTTCCTTCACAAACAGTGACTCAAAACTTATGAACAGGTTCAATATCCAGAAGAAGACCTCTTGTGAACTCCACAAAAGGGTAAGCAAGTGGGTAATCATCTCCTTTCACCTTCCATCTGTTACATCCGTCACAATACAATCATCGTTAACTAAACGACTAAGATGCAGATCCCGTCATTACTTTATAAATATCTTACAACGTCCACTTAT
Organism: Erodium texanum; assembly: GCA_036897725.1. Classification (NCBI taxonomy): domain Eukaryota; kingdom Viridiplantae; phylum Streptophyta; class Magnoliopsida; order Geraniales; family Geraniaceae; genus Erodium; species Erodium texanum. The sequence goes on along the minus strand of JAYMSW010001911.1, from coordinate 12,094 downwards.
AGAACATGAACTTTTAAGTGAATTAGGTTTCAGTACCTGTAATTCAGGACGAAATGATGAAGGAAGAAGGAAATCTCCAACTTGGCAAGGTCAGTCCCAGGACAAGCCCTCAATCCTCCCCCAAATGGACTCACTTTCTTGCTTGTCTCCTTGTCCTAATATTATAAAATCAATGAAGATCTTCAAGAAATGTAATGTATGTAACTTTTGATGTTATGTTACAATTTATTGTACTTACAGTCCATCTCCAAGGGTTGAATTCGAGCGGGTTTTCGTGAAGCTTTGGATCGAAATGTGCCCCACTGAACACGGGAAGAACCAACCATCCTGAGGGTATCACAATATCTACACACACAAAAACACAAATCATGTCCAAAATTTATGGTAAACAATCAAAATCACATCATGGTTAAGGTTTCAAAACCTTTGAACTTGACATCTTGAAGAGACTTCCTATGCACAAACTTCACCACATTCCCTAACCTCGTAGCTTCACATATCACCTAGTACAGACAAGATTCATAAGGAACAATGAAAAAGACTCAGGACTCGAAAACGGGTTTTGATCCTTACATAGTTTGTGAACTCCATTTGCTTGTAATCATCCCAACTCAAGGCCTCTCCTTCTTTCTTGGACCTCCTTATTGCTTCATGTTCCCCCTGAAACATACATGATTGTTAACAAAGAGAGTGAGAGGGTTCAGGGTTTAGAGTTCAGGGTTAAGTACAATACCCTTAGTTTTTGGAGGGATTCTGAGGAATGGGCAAGAAAGTAAAGGATCAAGGACATAAGTGTTGCAGTGGTCTCATAACCTCCTAACAAGAGATCAAGCACAATGCTCACAGTCTCTTCATTGTTTAGAGTCCCTTTGTTCAATATCACATCCAAAAAGTCTCCACCACTATGAACCTTCTCCACATTCCCTCTCACCCTCTTCTCTATAGCCTCCTTCACCGTCGAAGAAAGCCTAGTCCTTGCCTGCAAGACAAAACACAAACCAATGACGTTAACACCATTGAAGATAGAGCAATGATATCGGGTTTCGATTGCTTTTTAGTACCTTCACAGCCTTGGTATATGCAGTCCCAGGCAAGGGTATGGGCATGGACACAAATCCCCTCATGTAGGTCAAGAAATCTTCCAATATCTTCAATGCTTGAGTTGAACCAGGCTCAATGCTCAATAGGTGCTTCACCATCACATTGAGAGCAAACTATAGAAAACCCAAGAATCATAAGCTTAAAGGGTATATAATTGAGTGATCAAAGAATCAAAGATCATTTTTTTAATCAGCAATAACTGCGTATATAAGGACTGGAACCAACAACCTCATGCATATCACATCAGGTCTGAAGACTGGAACTAAGGACCTGATGCCTGTCACACCAGGTATCTGACACTTCACCCAGGACCCTTTTAGTTAAATAAAAGATCGGTTTTGTTACCATCTTAGCTTCTTTGTGGAAGGAGACTTGGTGAGAGGTGTCCCAAGACTCCATCATGGAGATGGAGAGCTTCTCAACACAAGCATGGAACTCAGGAGTGGACTTGGATGATCCAATGAAGCTCACAGCAAAGTTCCTCAGCTTCCTGTGTATCTCGCCCGACACGATGATTAGAGAGTACTTCCCCAAAATCTTGTGCATTACCTTAGGATAGCCCACCTGGAAGAGCTTCTCTTCATTCTGGAGAATGAACATGTTGAGCTCATGGTCACAGGACAATATTGTTGGTGAGCCAAACAGATGTGACTTGAACACACTACCATACCTGAAAAAAACAAGTCCATTTTAAGACAAGACAGAGATATAAGACATGATCATGGGACTCACAAACCTTGAGCAATGTTCTTGTAAGAAGAGTCCTAGAGAGTTTGATCTGTGGGGCTTGAGGAAGGCAAGTGTCTCCCCAACTAAGGGCAGTCCCATGGACCCTTTGGGAAGGTTTGAAGGACCTTCCTTTCCATGGAAGTGATGGAGGAGAAGAAGAAGAAGCAAAGCTAGGCCTAAGAAGAGAGCTGATATCACAGGCAATAGCAAAGCTCCTATCATGATTATATTGTCTTGGTTGATCAAATTGATACTATGGTTTCATGCTTGCTTGTGTGTGTTTATATATATATAAACATGCTGACGGTAATGAAATCGTAAGATACTAAATCAGAATAAATGCGATTTCACTTTATGTTTTACGAAACACACACAAAGTCTAGAAGTAAATCCAATGAACACTTGTTTTGGTTACAAATCCAGTGCACATATGAATGTTGGAATTGTTCCTTGGTATATTTTGCCTAGTTTGAATTATTTGGTAATCTGAAGTTAGTCAAATACTCTCAAAACAGTTATCAATTTGAGATCTTGACAAAATTAGCATCTTTTATCCATGCAAATTAATTCCATTAATAAAAATTTTATAACAAAATTCGCTAACATCAAGAACGAATGAAGAAGAAAAAAGATTAAATGGTCTAGATACAATTAACAGATTAGGCTGATTTTCGAGACTTGTAGTAAAGATCGATACGTAGATTATTCTTGTTTTTAGTAAGGCGATATTTTGTGTATGTGTAGATTATGGAGTTATTATTATTATTATTATTATTATTGAAGATAGATTATGGAGTTATTAATGTTACATTAACCTAATGAAACATAGGATTCATACCAAAAAAAAAGTGACAAATGTAGGGAAAAGGGAGGCTCACCTAACCTCCTCCATGAACCCAAAAACATCCTCAAAGCTTGTCTTGTCCACAATAAGTTCAAATATTTAATTAAATGTTGCATAAGTGGTAGTGAAAGGCTTGAGCACATATTTGAAAACTTGGTTGTGGTTCCCTAAAGGAGAGAAGAGGAGGAACACACAATTGGTGAATAATCATTGCCACTTTTCACCTCTAAAAAAAAAACATCTCATTAAGGTTGTTTCTGTTCGTGTTTTTATTTATGGGTTTTGATGTTGATGTTTTGTTGAAGAGTCCGACCAAAATGTATCATCAAAGAACACAATTTTAGGCTTTGTTTTGTGAGTGGAGAAGACGGATCATTTGACTTTGTTGTGTTCTTGTCTTGAGTTTATAGTGTGCAAGATGCACGGGTGGTTGTTGATCCGAGATCTTCCTATAAGCAATTATGATATTCGATTATCCAAAACGTAAAAAGATTATTTGTTAGAATATAAAATCTAACGGTCCCCAAACAAATATGTACAAGAAGTAATGATAAACTACTAAGTCTGCAAAAAACAACGGTAAAAAAAATTTTCGTTTGCAATCCGTAAACTTTGACCGTTTTCAGACTAAAAAATTTTCAAATCCTCAAAATACCCCCTCCCAAAGTAAACCCAAAACTATTCAAACCTTAAATTATGTTATAATCCAAATATAAAAGTTTGACTTGAGCTGTAACAAAAAATTTCATTTTATGTGTAGGGAGGAGTCAAATCCATTATATTTATGAAATCCAACTCGACAAGGTAACACAGCTGTGACGATCGACGCTAACACATTACCACCGGTGCCAACACTACGCTAGCTCTGGTCGGCTTCGTTGCTGGCTTCAGCTGGAGACTATACCACGCGCACAAATCAAGAAAAAGGCAATAATCCCTCTTTCTCTATTGATGCTCCATCATCATTGCTGCAACACTCACTCTCTTCATTGATGCTCCATCAACATTGTTGCAACCTTCTCTCTCTATTAAAAAAACGATAGCACCAGTGTTCTGCCGCTGCTATATCATTCTTCATTTCAACCGGCCGGTACCAGTGCCAGACCCATGCCCCCACTTAATCCTATGTGACAGTGTTGGCAACGATTCCGGGTTAACATTGCCCTTATATGATTTTTAACTTCGCACACAACGTGAAGAAAACCGAACAAATTGAAGTCCCCTCAGAAATGCTCAACTCCAAAGAGGTGAACATGGGCCAAAAAGCCCAAACTAAGAACATATGAACATGGGCCCAAAAGCCCAAACTATATGCTGCATACCCATAATGCCATAATCTCCAATGCTCTCACAACCACAAGCTAGTTTTGATTTAAGCAAGTCCTCTGTCAATCACAACAAACATTTAGAAACCTCCATAGCTCCACTGAAACTCCATGCTCACCATTCATCCAAATCCCATGAAATGGCACATTTCTTCTGCACCAAATTTACACATCTACCCTTCTTCCCCACACAGACCCAGAAACTTTCTTGCTAGAATCAGAAACAATATCAATGAGGACAGCAAAACAACCCAGTCCTCTTCCGCAGGCAAGATCAAGCGCCTTGTCCTCACCCCAGAAGGCAGAACCAAGCTCAACCCATCTCCAGACCGCGAGTTCTACGCCTACCCACGATTCGTTACTCATGTAGATGACAACTTCATTGCCTCACTGACCAATCTTTACAGAGAAAGGATCAGACCTGGCTCGGAGGTTCTTGACCTGATGAGCTCATGGGTTAGCCATCTCCCAGAGGAGGTCACATACAAGAGAGTGGTGGGTCATGGGTTGAATGCTCAAGAACTTGCCAAGAACCCGAGGCTTGACTATTTCTTTGTCAAGGATCTCAATCAAGAACAGAAGCTTCAGTCCGAGGATTGCAGTTTTGATGCTGTCATATGTACTGTCAGTGTTCAGTACCTACAACAACCAGAACAGGTCAGAACTCAGAACCAATGAAGCATGCATATCCATAATCATACCAAGATTTGGGCTCACTTACTTAAGTAGAAGCAAGAAGCACCAAATAGGTCAGAACTCAGAACCATGAATCATGCATATCCATTATCATACCAAGATTTGGGCTCACTTGCTCAAGTAGAAGCAAGAAGCACCAAACTTTTAAGATTGATTTATTATGATCTTAAGACATTCTTTAAAGGAGAAATGAGCACTAATAAACCCCCCACCTTGTGAGAGAGGCCCAACAGAAGTTGGGAGAGATAGAGGCCCAACAAGAATTAGAGAAATACGAGGGGCAGAGTACCACTACTGGGACTTGAACCCTGGTTCCAAGGACCTAAGTTCAAGTGTTTGACCAGTTAGACAAACAGCTTCTTATCTTCTTCTTTTGCAGGTATTTTCTGAGGTTTTTAGGGTATTGAGGCCTGGAGGGATGCTCATAGTGAGCTTTAGCAATAGGTTGTTCTATGAGAAGGCCATTAGTGCATGGAGAGATGGAAGTGCATACAGTCGTGTACAGTTAGTGAAGCAGTACTTTCAGTGCATAGAAGGCTTCACAGAAGCACAAGTTATCAGAAAGTTACCTGGAAATCAAGAAGGCAATGATGGGTCTGCATTGAGCTGGATCAAGAAGTTGCTGGGGTTGGTTTCTGGATCTGACCCCTTCTACGCAGTTATAGCTTATAAGAACTTCAAACCTGTGTATGAATAAGCATATCAGCAAAAGCTCATTCTTTTTGTGCAGCAATGAAATGGTTTCAAATATATAAAACATACTAAAATCCCAAACCTTTGGGTGAGTTTAGCATTGCTGTTTCCATACCAATCTCAATTTTTGCTTCTGCTGAAAAGAATATGGGTAATACACCAACCAGCAACCAAATCAACAGCACAAAACTCAAACATTTAGGATTCTTACAAAGTTCAAGTTGATGTTAAGAACTGAAATAAAAAGGTTTCAAGAACTAGATTTCAGGATTTGGTACTTGAATATACAACTTCCCAAAACCTCACTTGCACCTATTTAACTTGGTTAATAGCTCTATCTTCGGCTCTGAAGTTGTTAGAAAAGAATATGCACTTCTTTCTCTGCAAGCTGATTGTTCTCTTCAAGTTGAGATTCTAAGCCTTGTAAACCATTCTTTACTAAATAAATGTACAGTTCAGATGACCCGATCATGGGTTGTAGATCAATAGTTGAGTTACTGAAATTGATAGGTTGAAGTTGGGCTAAGCTGCGAGCTTCTTGGCATTTTCAACAGCTTCAACATAGTAATACAATCTCCAAAGTGTCATGTTATCCTGCAAAACAATAATATGTTATACTTGGAATATGCACAAACAATCAATTTCATTGCTCATATTCGGATCTCTGAATTACCTCCTTCTCCAAGTCAACATAAAGTTCTTGACAAGGTTTGGTTAGTGAAGGCTTCTTGCTTTGGATGATTTCCGCGGCACAATCAAGATTTTTTGCTGGTAAATTCTGGATCCGTTTTCGAAGTTGTTGTTTCTCACCTAGAGTCATTGGCCTAAGAATTGGAGACATACTATCAGAAACATTCATGTCATGCAATAAGAAATGCAAAGTGTTTCACTCTTGTCAATATATCTCAATAAAAATCGATTTTGTAGATAAGTTCCAACAAGTCAGTACAAAGTATTAGCAAAAAACACAATGTATCTATCACATAGTGTACCTGCACTTGGACACTACTGTATTAAGAATTTCTTCAATCTTCTTCTCCATGTGATCTAGCTGTTGTAAAGAACGAAGGAACACAAACTCAAGACTAATTCATATAGATAAGATTTAGAAGCATGCTACATTAAAGAGAGAACATCTCGTGAAAAGGCTTTCGAAACTTACTGTAGCAAAATATTCATCTGAATATTTTTTCGTGATCTCCTCAACATAACTGCTGTCACTCTCTAGAAGGTACTGCAAATCACTATCCATCTGCAAATGCAACATTTTATTGGCATATTTTTTATCAGCAACAAAGCGGTAAATCCTAATCTAACCATTGCCTAAGTTAACCAGAGGTTAACCCCAACCTGCTAGGATTTGAACCAATGACCTCAAGGATTTGAGAGAGCTCACTTGATCACTAGGCCAACCGCACAGAAACCTACAATTCTACATGTTACAATAATATGCTTAACCAGGCAACAAAAATAATCTCTTACCTCATTTCCCCCTATTTCAGCACTTTGTTCTGAAGACACAACAGGTTCAGTTCCATGTCCATGTTTTTTGGTGCAAGATTTACAGAGAGACTGGAAAAGACAAAATATGAGAAAATATAAATATGCAATCTCCAACAAAATTGGCCAAAGGAGGAAGCTTAATAAGTGTGTACTTTTGTTGGATTCTTTGGATCAGCTGTCCATTGAGAAGTTTCCGTAGCAGAGCAAAGCGCGCAACGAGTATTGTCATTGCTCCTCACAACTTCATCAGATGACGCCATATCCTGCAAACCAGAAACAGCAAAAAAAAAATTGCTGTTAAAGGATTGTTGATTATTATGTTCAGAAGCATAGACCAATACCAATTATATGAATTAAGTGTGAACATCTCCTCTAGATCAGGATATGGTAGTATTATAACTCTTAAAAGGATATCGTTAGAGGATAAGGGAGAGGAAACCTTAAGCTTTTTCTGGGGCAAGTGCCCTGCATCACCATCAGGTGCTACAGCTAAATGACTAGATCGGCACCGTTTTCTTCTTAGTTGTGACTTTAAATTATGCATAGCTATGACCGGCTGATGCACCTATATAGAAAGTAAGTCATTTTAGTTCGCTTAAAAACCAACCAAAGATTTTTTTGAAAGAAATGAAAGCTCTTGGTTGTTTTATCATTGATTAAAAGTGAACTATCCTTGACATACCTCATCGACTTCCTCAGTAAGAGCACCCAAACCCTGCCTGAGCAATGCATTGAGATTTTCTTTTTTGACATCTGAAAGAGATGCTCCTAGACCATTACTAAAGAATGGAACAGAACTTGAACTACTAGCCCCTTTTCCACTACTATCATGCTTTGGTTTAGATGACTCAGGGGTTTGAGGAGGGGAGAGAAGAGAGTTGTCATCTTCTGAAAGCAACTCCACTACTTCAGAAGCGTAGAAACTGAAGTAATCTGGTCCAACTATATTGGGCTTAGTTGAAGCATCAGAAGCCTTAGAAGCTTCAGACATAGCAAAGACAACCCACTGCAAGTCTGCAACATGCATGATAGCTCAATTTAATATGCAAAAACATGCCAATAACAAACAGATGGAGCACATTTCTTCTCGCAAAGGCTCGATTTATAATACAAAAATAATAAGTGCAATTAAAGCATATGTTTCCATATTGAGTTGCCAACAAATACAATACATTTAACATATTTGTCATCAACTTATTAAGATAATTAAGAAATTGGAATCCCTATCTTTATTAGACGACCAAGACTTAAGTTGATAGTTGAAGGTGCTCTCTCATTCACATTCTAACCAATTCAAAATCATAAAGAAATGATCAATCTCCAACTTGTTAGACAAATTCTCGAGTGCTTGTTAGAAGAATGATCATGAAAATGCATGTATAATACATTTTTTTTTTATACGACAATTTCTTTGTATAAGTGTTGGTAAGAGTTAACCTTACTTATGTAGAAGTAAGGGGCACTACCACTTGACTTTCTTGATTGTTATCAAGATTAATGTATCAATGACTTTTCTTATAAACTACCATTATGTAGAAGGGAGGTAATAAATGTCACTTGACCCCACCTTTCAAGAGAGAGACCCACAAGAGTGGGAGAGAGAAGCCCCAGAAGAAAGGTAGAAATAACGAGGGTAAATAATATCGCCGTTGAGACTCGAACTCTGATCTGAAAGACCAAAGTTCAAGTGCCTTTACTGCTGAGACTCGTACCCTGATGAGTATAATACATTTTGTTGAAGAAATCTAATGATCCCTTTACATAGTGACAAAACAACAATTTATAATAAAATAGAAGATTAACTAGAATCTTAATTTCACTAGGCCTCTCTCACACTAGAGCCCTAATTCTACTTGCCTTATTATAACATGTCCCTTTCACACAATTTGGATAACAAGATGAGTGTTGCATGTGAACTAACAAATAAATTTCTGGAGAATACAAAGAAACCAATTTCAACACTCATTCACACGAAAGGAAGTTATTTTACATCTTATGTGGTAAAATATTAATCCAAAATAGCAATCATTCGTAGAGATAAATTATGCATGATAATCCAACATAAATCCCAAAACCTAATTGACTACTACAAATGCTTGAGTATACGACTCGTGAACCAATACCAAACAAACATAAAATGCAGATAATAAAGAACACTAATTTTACATGGTTCGGCAATGTGCATTGTCTTCATCCATGACGAGATAATCGAAGAAGTACAAACATGTTCCTCTTATCTCTCGATACACTTACAGTAATCCACAAAAGAAACTTTTACCATAATCATCGATAAATTGATCGAGAATCTCCAAGCAAAAATATACCTTTTTGCTTACTAGCAAAGCCACCTAAGGAAAAATAAGGCAAAAGCCTCCGGGCTCCTTTTCCATTGGCGTGCTATAGCTCCAAAAAGAAACAAAAATGTACTTTTACTTCTCTTGCCAATTACCCAGCTCCAGCCACCAAGAACAAATGGTGGTATTCTCTTTTCCTTTGCTGCCGCTGTTGACCACCAGGCAACAAAGGAGAACCTGATCTTCTTTATGTATTTAGGGCACAATCTCCCAAAAGAGAAGACAAGGGTTTTCAATTTATGGGCCATGGGTCTCTCATAAAGTCATGGGCTCTAATATGGGCCCAAACAATACTTTTTATAGGGAGTATTGTGAAGTTCTAATTAATTTGTAGCATTGCAAATCATAACACTCTCCACAAACTCCGTTGTTTATAAAAACTATCCATTCACCCGTCAGCGTTCACTGTCACTATTCAGTACAGTGTTATAATATTAGGTCGAACCGACTAGATTTTATACAACTTGGAGGTGTAAATGGTAGAGTAATTTCATGCTCAGTGTTCCAAAAATCACCTCCAAGGCACAAATTTGGCAGACATCTGGCCAATTAATGTTACCAAATGTCATCTCCTCTACAATTCAAACATCATAATATTATCCGCTAATAATTTTGATCATGACATTGTTTAAAACATGTGTTTTTTAACACAATTTATGTTGACATTAAGAATGTTATATTAGTTGATTATTAAATTATTGTATTCATGCTAATTTACATATATATCATGTGCTTAACTCCGAATGAGAACAAACTCAGATAAATTAAAACATGTTGTGTTGCCTATGTTACACGAGAAACCTGGCTCTGGTACCATTGTTGTGGACCCCGAACTGAATCTCGTTATGGGATGGGTGGGATAAGTTTTAACGTTCACTAGAGAGAACGCAAGATCTCTTGTAATATTCATTAGAGAGAACAATGATTTCTGTTTATCTAAGCTAAATACTTTTCTTCATTGATTGATTCATCATCCTTCCACTCATCCTCTTTGTATAAGAGTAGAGATTCCTAATACATAATGAATTCTACTTTTCCAAATATGTCTACTGATGCAACAAGAAAACTAAACTAAATCACCATGCAAATCAACTAGAATAAGAAATAGACAATATGTAGGATCCTCGTGTCTTGCTTCCAAAGTTACTATTCACAGTTCAACATGCACTATTCACCCAGATATTGTTCACCCGGGTTGGTAACACACAACAAGAAGCTCATGGTGTACACATTGACCACCTCGCTTGACCCTAAAGACTAACTTGCCAAGTCATGGGTCTAACATGTATGTTAAATCTTATGTTACTTTTTAACTAACCAATGTAGGACTCTTGACACACATGTTGACCCACCTAACAATCTCCCCCTCAACATTGAGTCTCATTGCATCAGATTGTTTGCACTCATAAGCCCAACTTTTACCTATTTTGCTCAATCCTTATGGCTCACTTCATCCTATCTAGGCATATCATCAAAAGAAGCAATGATCATAGGTCCAAGTGTTTTGGATCCGAGGAGATTTTACTCTGACCCATTTTCTAGGAGAGTCCACAAAACCAAACTTTGCTACCATTATTCGAGAAAATTGGGACTTATTAGAAGAAAGGCATTAGACGAAAACCCAAGGTCTCAGAGCCTAGTTATGTAGACTCTCCCAGGAAGCGTGCCTAAGCCAAGAACAGTTGGAACCATAATCGTGGTTTCTCATGGTGGTGGGACTGTGAGGGATTTAAGTAGAATAGATAAAAATTGGGTTAAGGAGTGCGAGCAACACATGTGATGAGAGAGATTGCTAGGTATGCCCATATGTGAGTTAGGAATCCCACATCAGATAGTTAAAAAGTAAAAGCAGAATTAATATACATCTTGGACTCATTACCTCACATACTGGTCTTTTGGGTCAAATGAAATAATCAATGTCTATATAATAAGCTTTTTGTTGTGTGTTCCTTATTAAGGCCCAATTCTCTCCAACAATACCCATATTTAAAGTTCAATATCTAATAAACGAGTCAAGATAAATACAAGGGAAAAATATGCATACATATAGTGAGCTATGACTCATTTTCATAGAATCACTGTGAACTTAAGACTCAGGTTAACTATCTTTAAGGTTCACCATCCCTAACTATGTTAGATTTAATGTTAAATGTCCAAACTAACATTACACAATAAAAATTAGGGGGAATTACCCTTTTGTGCCATTTTGAATTGGTCACAACCGGATATGTGCCTTTTCTTTTGATCATGGTTGAAAACTGAATTTCTGTGAGTTTTTTTAATGAAATGGCTGTTTTACCCCTCTTCTATTAACAAAACTACAACTCAACTATAGAAAATGAATTAAAATATATTTAAAACCATCTTTAAAATAAAGAAAATTGAAAAAAAAAATGAGATGGTGACGTCATCTTCTTCGCAACTCAAGCTCACAGATCTGGTACCATCTCCGATCACCTACGGCCACCACCTTCAACGACCTCAAACCAAGCTCCGACGAACTTCGGCCACCTCCGACGGCAGCTCCAACGACCACCACTTTCATCTCCTTCGATTCAACAATTTAGGAGCACGCCGGAACCTTGAGCTCATCCCCTTCGATCTAATCCGAAAATACTCTGGCGAAACTTGATCGAGTCCATCTCTTCTCCGACTCACGAGTAGTCACCCTGAGGAAGTAGCATGGAGAAGACAAACGCAAAGGCTCCGATTTAGTCGCATGCGTGGCGGTGAGGAGCGGTTTTGATTTCCCGATCTGGATATCTACAAATCGACTCTGACAATTCGACTTCAAATCTAGAAACCGGAAAACCTCTTATGGAAAATCGATATTGGTTTCGACGACACAC
>JAYMSW010001910.1:0-15012 GCA_036897725.1 Erodium texanum | reverse complement strand
AAGTTGAATGCGAAGTGATGCAAAAGAGTGGGACATCGAGGTTGTGCATGATGTGCTCTCTGTAGAAGATGTCGCTGTGGTTTTGAGAATCTCATTGAGCTTGTATGATCATCTAGATTCTTGGGCTTGGAGCGGTGAAATTTCTGGCAATTTCTCAGTCCGAAGCTCTTATAGGATCCGGCGGCAAATGACAAGTGCTTGGAGAGAGGAAGATAAGGCATCGAATTTGGGCAGCCAATGTACCTCAGAAATTGAAGCATCTTGTTTGGTGTTTACTCTCAAACACGCTACCCACCGCTGAGACTCTAATCCATCTGTTCGGTTTTTGTGAGTTTGCGAGGAAATGTTGGAGCCTCACCATACAGACCCTAGTGTCAGACGATGATGAGATCTTCCCTTAGGCGTCAGCTTGCTTGTGTGACGTTGAGGAACAGGACCTGGTGAAATTCATGGTGGGCTGTAATGCGGTCTGGTGGGCACGTAATGCCCTAGTTCAGAAGGAGCTCCGTCGAACACCTGAACAAGCCATTGCCAGAAGCCAGCGAGAGGTGGAGGACTGGATCCATGCCCAAACCAGCCCGAACCCCTCTACCCCCATGCCTTGTTAGATTGCTTCTTGGAATAAACCACATGCTCCGTTTCTGAAACTTAATGTTGATGTTGGGATAGACGGGCTAGCAGGCTCCATTGGGATTGGGTGGTGTTTGCGTAATGTAGAAGGAGGGTTCATGTGGTCGAGAGTGCTGAAACTGTTGGGTGGTTTCTGACCCAGTTATGACGGAAGCATTGACAATCCGTGAGGTCTTAAAATGGCTCCAAACTGGAAACAGAAGCAACATCATGCTGGAGTCCGATTGCCAAGTGGTTGTGCAAGCTATTGGTAACACGGTGGAGCACAGATCCCCTTTGGTCTGATCATCCAAGATTGCAAACTACTGCTTCAAGGTTTGGATAATGTCTCGATGACTTTTGCTAGAAGAACTTGTAATAAGGTGGCACATTGTTTAACCAGTAACACTATAAATTTAATTGATTCGGGAGCTTTGGTACCGCATATACCGTACGAACTGATATCATTTTTGTCTATAGACATTGCTTAAAGCTATAAGATATCTCTCTTACAAAAAAAAAAAAAAAATCAGTTTTAATCTAGAATTCAACTCAAACTAATAAGTCCAATTAGATCTGAGTATTTAATGAATATGCTTTTCCTTGCCTATTAAATTGAAAAAACCCAATGTTTCTAAGAGATAGTCTTAAAGCAGTGCATGATACATGATTTACCTTTACCCCTATATGGTGGGATAGGAAATAGAAAAGCACGTTTGGAATGTGGGCATTGTACATAATCAATGACTGTACGGATTAGGAGAGGACATAAGTGAGAAATATGACACTATTTCTTCTATAAATGAAAAAAGTGGTCGAACTAAAAATACAAGGAGGGGTGTGGTGTGGTTAGTAAGCGCAATAATTATGATATTAATGCCATCACATGGCACAAAGACAGTGAAATTCACTAACTTTTTATTTAAGTCCTCACAATAGAATACATGATTTATTCATTTTCCTCCTCAAAAACGAAGAATACAAGAAAAAGCAAATCCAGAATGAAAATTTGATGCGTCCATATCCAATTGAATAATATGTTTATAATTAATTAATCAGATGGTTGTGGAGTTGGGCCTTAATAAAACATTAAAGCCCAATGAGCTCATCTTAAGCCCACAAAAAAGAAGAGGAGCTCAACCCAATTGCCTCTAATATATTATTCTCTCGTCTTCTCTGTAACGTCTATTGAAGACGAAGCTAAGCTTCGATGGAGTGTGTGGTTCAGGGAATCATTGAGACACAGGTACGCATGTGTCCTCTCCTCTCCCGATCGTTTTCTTTCATCTTCAATTTATCCATTTAAGCATCTATTCTATTGTAAGTTTTGTTTAGGTTAAATTGTTTTTGCCCGTCAGGTCATTGGCTTGCTCTGTCGTGGAAGCTTTTTAGATTTTATTAATTTTCTGGTTTGTGGCTGTGTTGTAGCTAATACAATTACTAATAATTTGAAGTAATAATCCAGTTATGTGGGAGTTATACGAATGAGAAGATAATCTGACTTTGTATAGGATGGTCAAGATTTGTGTCACTGAAGCCCTATGCGCAATTCTTTTTCATTATTAAGCTAGCAATGCATCTTGTTTCTTCAACTCTAATTAGTTGGCATAAACATGTCTCGGCCTCTTTAGGCTTTCTTGTGATATAATCCCTCCTTCCCATAACAAGTCCACATTTGACTCATTGTAAAGATTAATGATTCAATTTCAAGTGTTTCGTTTTCCACTCTTTACCTGATGTGCCCACAACTCAAATTGTTATAACTTATTGAGAGATATTATTGGTAATCTACACTTAATTAATGAACTAAAAAGGAAACAGGACGTGTATTTCGATAGATTAGGACTCTTATTTTGGGACGGTGGGAGTAATGGTTTTCTTTTTCATAGATCCAATGTCCTTGACTAACTTAATTTCTGCCATTGATTTTGGTCTATGGGCTTTTCTTTTTTGCATTTTGTCTTGATTTCTTCAAGTTTGGCATTTCACAGTTCATTTTAATTTTGTCCCAATCTCTTATTGTTGGATATTTCATTATATGTGGGTGTATTTTCCTTGTCACGTTGATCCTGGCCCAATGGGAGTAACTTCCATAGTCTATTTCTTCTTCTTTTTTTTTCTTTCTATTTCTCCTGTACTCCTCTCTGATTTATCATTTCCAAATATATTTTTTTTTGTGAATTTTCCGTTTCTTTCATAGCTGGAAAGTTTGTTCAAATGCTTATTATCTTGCAGCATGTTGAGGCCCTTGAGATTCTCCTTCAGGGTATTTGTGGTGTTCAAAGAGAACGCTTAAAGATCCATGAATTATGTCTAAAAAGTGGCCCAGGCCTTGGTAAGTTTTGTGTACTTCAGTTGTCCTATCTCAAAGTGTCTGTAATTCGTTATCATTTAGTGCAGTTGTCCTATTTGAGCTTTAGTATTCTTGGTTAGTATTACCACTTAAGTTGGGCAAAGTGATAAAAAGCGCCTTTCTAGATAAGGGAGGTCTTGGGGTTCAAACCTTGGTACATTCAGTGAGATTAGGAATGGTAACAAAAAAAGTATTTGATTAATATTGCCTACTTTGCTTGGTTCCTACACATTTGAAGTTAAGTGTGGTACACTATACATCTCTGCTCTTATGGATGGTCAAAATCTATACAGTTCCTATAATGGAGGCAAAAGCTTTTCGATTGTTTGTACATGATGTTTAATTAGGGCGATTCTCGTTAGAGCTGAATCGTTATTATCTTATTAGTAATTACGTATGAAATAATTAGTGCAATGGTTTCCAACAAAGCAGTCTGAATTTCATTTACCTTTTGCAATATGTATTTCCCATTTTAAAAGATTTTTTTGTTAGATGGAAGATATCAATTTTTTATGCATGTAGCACGAGATTGTCACAACAATTTGTTCATGATAATATATGCACTCATTAGTATACAACCTACATCAAAATACTTGTTTTGTGCTTATAAATTCTATATTTGTAACTACATTCAAGTAGCATGCTATTATTTTCTTATATTGTTGTCTATATCCTAATGTTATTAATCACCTCAAAAGTAGAAAATGCAATTAATTGGGAATCTGATCGTCTCTTGCTAGCGAACACTATGACTCAATGCCTTTCCATTTTCAGGGGCTGTGGTTTCAGAGGTCCGGCTCCTATGTGATCTTGAACAGCCTGAACCAACTTGGTAGGAGTTGAAAGTTTTCCTTTGATGAAACATTTCTCATACAAATGCATGCTCACATATACTAACAGAAGATCTCTTAAACTAAACTGTAGGACTACTAGACATGTTGGGGGTGCTCTGAGAGGTGCTGGTGCAGACCAAATCTCGGTTCTGGTCAGAAACATGGTTGAAAGCAAAGTAAGCAAGAATGTTCTTCGGTTATTTTATGCACTTGGCTATAAGCTGGACCATGAACTGCTGAGAGTTGGATTTGCCTTTCACTTCCAAAGGGGTGCTCCGATTAGTGTCACTGTCTCATCAGTGAATAAGATGCTAAAACTACATGCAACTGATGACGCTGTACCAGTGACACCTGGTATACAGCTGGTTGAGGTCACAGCCCCGGCATCGTCAGAAAACTATGCTGAAGTTGTTAGTGCAGTCTCATCCTTCTGTGAATATCTTGCACCGTAAGAACTCTTCTAATCTTTTTAGCATGTGTTTGTTTCCTAGATTATTCCAAAATTATAGGGTTTTTTCGATCGACTAGATCAGATGTATCAAAGCATGAGCTCCCTTATGTAGAAGGGAGGTCTAAATTTTTGTGACCTCCCCAAAGGGCTGGATAGAGAGAAGCCCAACAGAAGTTGGGAAGAAATACATGGGTGAGGTACCGCTACTGAGACTTGAACCCAGATCCCAACTCCCAAGATCGAAGTTCGCAACTAAGTCCAAAATTATAGGTTAAATTGTTATAATCAGTTACTATTAGCTGAGACAGAGGCTCATGGATCCAAGCATCTAATGTATTTCATCTCCTCAGGCTCTTGCATTTGTCGAAGCCAGGTGTTTCGACAGGGGTGGTTCCTACTGCTGCATCAGCAGCTGCATCTCTGATGTCGGATGGTGGAGGCACAACTTTGTAACATGTTATTTGGCTTTTCATAAAAATGGAGCGGATACCCCTTGTGTAGAATACATTTGAATGGTTTCTAACTAGAGTGGAGATTTCTAATTACTTTTATTTTTGTGAAACCTGAAATGTGCAGAACATTTTGAATTAGAATGCATTCAGAATCTTCAGATGATATATGTTGTGGTACATTTACCTTATTATAAGATGCAAATACTTGTACTAAAACTCGAACCCATACTAAGGACTAATGAGATTCAGTTGAATATTAAATTAGGGGAATGACCGATGCAGTGGGACAAAGAAAAACTGTACCATTTTGAAGATAACGGTCGATATGAAAACAATGTAGAACTCATTTCTATAATTATCCAGAATAAAATCAAGAAAGAAATACAGAAGTGTTAAATATCAATTAGATGGACACTTCGTACAGGAACCAGGTGATTAAGGATTTAATATATATATTTGGAATAGGGATTTAAGATTTTAGTTTGATAGAAATCTAATTATTATGTCCTATCGTTTCCCGTGTTGGTTGGAGTTTCTTGGTAATTCTCACTTGCACATTTTCCTCATAATTTGCTTTTAGCAAATGGTGGAAAGGATCCAGCTCCTTTGGAAATTTCTTAGCCCCTAAAAGAGTAGAATCTTTAGTTTGTCCTTGCATGAAACCATTTCTGATAATAACTTTGAAGGATGATGTCAAAGTTGGAGAAATCTTTCAACCACTGACTTCCTTTCCTACACTATACTCAGCTATAATTTTAACTTATTCTGTTCTGAAAATTGGAGACAATGATTTGTCTGTTAACTTTTAATTTCAAGAATTACTATTACTTTCATCGTTATATTATGAACTCATGATTCCCTTAAGTAAAGGTAAGTTTTATTAAAATCACTTCAATGAAGGATATATAAACATCTATGTGCAGTGAATCAAATTACAATGACTGCAAACCAAAAATGATTACAGCAACACAACTATTCCCGCACAAAAAGGAACTAACTCAGCCATTATACAACACACAGTCCTCTTCCTCTTTACATGGAAGTCAGAAGATCCCTCATTTCCGACACTGCAGGGATGTTCTCCGTCGAGTATATCTTCGCCCCTAGTTGTGCAAAACTCTCGTACTTGTCCAGAAATTCCTTCTGCTCAAATTTAACCTCTATCAGATAACTAATCACCCAAATCATGCCAAAAACTAAAAGCATGGCAAATCCTATCTACCATATACACCATGAAACTGAAATAGATCACCGTAGTGTCAAATTTTTTCCTGAAAGAATGAATCCATCTTACCTTGCATTTGTCCCATAAAGAAGGGAGGAGTTCCTCTGAAGTTAAGTTCTTCTGCAATTTCTTGTACATTGCCGCAATAGACTTGTCAACCTTTACAGGGAAGCCAAAGTGTACTTTACCATCAATGTTTGACAAGGGACATATTCATCAAAAATCATTTCATAAAAATAGGGGCTTATACTCCTTGAGGTTGTTGAACTTTGTTCGAACTTACAAACTAGTGGAGTTTTTCGGAGTGATAGTTGAGTTGTTGAACTTTATAACCGATCAAATGTTACCATTAGTCGCCGTTAATTTTGACCACTTGTGTTTTCTCACATAATACTAAGTGCTAACATGATACCCTTCCATCCCAAACTGAGTTTCCTATTTGACTTTTTTGCACAAAATTGGCTTAGTAGAATACCGCTCGACTTTCCCACGTGCCCTCACATCCTCCCATACTAACTAACCCACTAAGGAGCTACCACCTAACTCATGCATAATTAACTTCCTAAGAAAAAAGTAGATACTCATTTAGAACGTCCAAGCTAGAAAAGTAAGACACTCAGTTTTGGAGAGAGTAGAAATTTTAGCTTAAAAAGATGATGTGATGTTGATGTGAGCACATCTGTCATATTTTCAGGTCACCACTTATTTGTCATCAATCCTAAAGTTCATAACACACTAGCCTCTTTGAAAAATTCAAGACCTTATTTGTCAGTTCGAACAAACTCCATCAATTTCTAGAGGTATTAGTCCAAAAGAAGGGAGAAAACTTACCCCAGATAAACTGGACTTTAACACCTTGCGAAGATCGTTTCTTGACAACCCAAGTTGGAATGGGATCTGAATTTGCAAAGTACGACAGCAAATGACATCAGCCAGCAAGAAGAAAAGTCAGAATGCAAGAGCATCTCCAATGTTGCTCCCTACATATAAGTTAATATAGGGAGTGATTTTCATATTTAATAATGTAGGGAGCAACTTTTTGAGTTTTTGTTCCAATCATGCTTCTCATATTTAAGCTACATCTATTATATCTTTCATTTCATTAATTAAAAAAGTTTTATATCATATAAAGATAGAAGAAGAAAAATAAAGAAATGATATAAATAATAGAAAAAGAATGTAGAGAAAATATAAGGAGCTCCCTACATGTAAGGAGAGAGAAAATAACAAATAATGTAGGGAGTCATTACAGGGAGTGCATTGGAGTGACATTTTTTATACTTTGCCTCCCTACAATAGCTTTTTAACTAATGTAGGGAGTGCATTGGAGATGCTCTAACACTACAACTTTGATGTTCAACTTCATACCCAAAAAAAACCTATAGAATTGTCTAAAGGAGGTTTGCAATTCAAAAATCAAACCAGCATATTTTATATTATTTCCCTTGACCCATCATCAGTTTAACAGAGGGCATATATACAACATTATTTCCTCAAAAGAATACAAAGATATCAAGAACTATCAGATGACCAAATAAAATAATATTTCTTAACCGAGACACTAACCTCTTCTGGGGAGATTGTGTACATCAGATCCTCAATTCTTCTGGCAAACTGGAAAAGTCGTTCAAATTGCTGCAAGGGATAAAAGTTAGCAAGGATGTGGACATTCAAAACTTAGTCCAGGACAAATGCATCACGAAGGGAAAAATTCACCAGACACCAGACTTTTAAACTAACATTTATAAGAAGAATATATTATTATTTTTTGCAATAAAGGTACACTACTTACAGTGTTTATAATCAAGCTGATATGTCTTGTGCAAGCTTGTTCGTATGCTTCACTAGCTTGGTGATAGAATTTTGCTAAGGTGGGCACAACATTGGCTAGGTCATACAAACTGCAACAATTCAGCAACATGGGTACAATGAGAAACAGGTTTTTGTTTTTGAGAAATCAATATGAGAATTGAAGGAGAGACCATGAATAGCTGCAATAAGAAAAAAGGGAGTACCTATTCTGAAATGCAGCATAGTTCTCTAGAAGGAAAATATCAGAGTATTTTTGGTCTGTTTGCGAAATTTTCTCTAGAGTTGCAAACATGATGCTCACCTGTCAAAGAATATCCCCATGTAAAAGTTAGACAACATATTTTAGCAGGAAAGCATGGGTTCGTTTCCTAATCTAATAATCTATTATTTTTCATCACCACTTCTGCTCATGTGCGGGATGCAGCCCTCAAGGACGATATTCTAACATGTAAGCAGTACAAATATAAATACAGGCAATAAAACATCCCTTCAAAAAAATTGACTTACAAACTTCACGTATGCCTGATCAACTAAATCCCTAGATTGTCCCTGGATGTATTGCTCCATACGCGTAGCAAGAGTTGCAAACCTTTGCATAAGTAATAAGACAGAATAGTTAGTTATTAGATTAATAAATTATAATATTTGACATGATGAATATGCAAATCAAGGAGCACTGAAAGTGAAATCATAAGTATTCTGGAAATGAGAGCTCAATAGACTTGATAATATATAGCTTAGTATGCAAAATTACTTTCAACATGGCCAAGTAACCTCATAAAGGAAATAACTCCAGGTCCTACAACTGATAAGAATTAGAGGGTTAGTTAACAACAAAACTCAGCACTCATTAAGGGCAGCATTTCGTTGACAACAAAAGAAACTACCAACCCCACAACTGTCATACTAGCCTACTGGGGTTGGCCTAGTGGTAAAGTGAGTTCTATCACATCCTTGAGGTCAGGAGTTCGAATCCCAGTGGGTCACCTGCTTGGGAGCAGGTGTCGGTGAGGGTTAGGTTAGGGGTTAACAGAGACTGGGTTAGATTAGTATTTATGCTGATAAAAACAACTGTCAAACTAGGATGTGAAGGGCATGTTGACCCAACACCAATTAGCCTCAAATGTCACCCCTCATTCAGAGTACAAAAAAATGCATGGAAGACCAGTATGATTGATATAAAAACAAGGCACCAGTGAGTTTGATTTTCACTCTTACCATATGTTTCTGACAGTTGCTACACTTATGAAAGTGTACCCGTTAAAATAACTGCTTATAAACTTGGTATTGGCCGGAGGTCATGACCAAAATATTTGATGTCACTGCCATCATTTTGGGAGACAGAAATGTCTGGGAGAACAGTTCATGAACATTTTACTTGTTTATTTTTGGAAGGAGAGGAATACACTCTGGGAGAGAAGTATCATTTGAGAGAGCAAAAGAAAATTCTCTCAGCATGTTAAATTGTAATAATTCTGCATCTTTCACACTCTTGTTGGTTATTCTCTTGCATATTTTCCTTGTAATAAGATCACACCTCATTGAGGAAAAATTTACTTTGGTAGCATCAACTAAAAACACTCCCTTCTGGAATTTGTATGCTTAACTAATTAGCAATGTCTGAAATATACAATAAACTAAAACTAAATAAATTATACCTTGGGATGTATGGTAAGACACCCATCTGACGTACATTACGCTCATTTCTTTCAATTTGGTGGCAAGCTTCATCAATGAACTGTAATAAAATTCACATATTATATGGAACTGGCTTTTCTGGGACCAGTCTACGGAGTATACAAGTTTACGTGATTGTTTCAAGAAGCAACTTACACGACCAAACTGCATAGAAATCCTTGACTCCAAGTCACCAAGTAGAAGACGCACAAATCCTGCTGCATCAGCCTTCTGTCCAGAAAGATAGCGCTCTGTGATCCCATGCATTGTTATGCAACGTAAAGGATCGATCTTATATGCCCAATCCACCACAGCATAGAAGTCTTCCTGAAACCCACACACATCAATATCTTCTCCTGCTTTTCAAACTATGAATTTCAGAAGCAAGCAATGATGTTACATTTGCACACATGAGCTACTTTCCAGCAATCACAAAATACAAACAATGTATATTTACATGAACAGTTCCAATTTTTTAGAGAAACAAATGTTTGTTTTTCCAGGCACCAATTATTTATACAAGTACTATAGGTACACATTTTTATTAACTTGCAGAGCCACACATGATTGATGTGAGACCAGTAATTCTAAGCTTTGCTGCATTTAGAGATAATCTTAGTTCATGACCCATGAGAAGGTATAGAAACAAAGAGCAGTCACAAATTCTAGGTTTCATGCAAGAACGTGAAAAATAGACATAATGAAGATATTACTTGGATTCCATCCAGCAAATCCTGAAGAGACGCATTTAATGCCGCCAGATAAGCAGAATTTTTACCTGGAACAAAATAACATAGACATCCAAATGCGTCAGCCATCAGGCTTAAATCAAGGGGTGATAGATTTTCATATATCGTTTGGCAGGCAAAAACTCGAAAGAATTGGAAAAAAATGTACCAGCTCTGCTATCATGATCGTCGATGTCCATGATGCCCAAATCATCATCTTCATCAGTATCATTTAATCCATTTTTGTGACCATTGGCGGCACCTCCTGGAGGAACGAGTGCAGGAACTTCAAAGCACATGAAATGTGCAAAAAAAGAACTCTGCAGTTCAGGACAATAAAGTATACTTTTAATGCAAATATAGTCGTCATTTATACTTCAGGGTATATGTACATGACATGGATTGTAACCTCATCTACGAGAAGTGGGATAAAAATGGTCAGCATCTTGGCATAAGCATCAGAAACCCCAGAAGTGTCTGCAATAGCCGCATTTTGATTGGAACCAGCAGAAGCTTCCAGCCAAACAGTAGGATTTCGTGATGCCTTTGTACTAGCACGTAGCTCATTTGCAAATTCACGAGCCTGTAGATTCACAAAGGAGAAATGGTTCTTCATAAATATGACATTGACACTCATATACCCAGAGGGAGTAAAAAGTTGTCTGCCAACTGTCCCAATAATAGCATATTATTTGGTATGATATGTGATCCAAAATTGAGGAGCACACATGTCAACGAAGCTTTTTTGGGGAACAAAATCCAAAACATTTTAAATCTTGTATCTTTTACACTAAGCTAAGAAGCACCAATTCAGAAGCGGGGCCCCATATTCATATGGTTCATTATTTTCAATAAATATAGGACATTAGTCATACATCATGACATGTAAGTTTCTGACGCAGTATATATACGTATATTATGTAATTAATAGCATGTACTCGTATTTTGTAATTCAATTAAAATTAATCCTATCAATAAACATGTCAAATTGCAATGTAAAATGTCTTCATTACTAATTACAAACAATACTAGTTGGAAAAAAAAGAAGCAATCAACTCTATTTCAACATGCTAAGCCATTAGCCACTACAAATCATTAACAACGAAGTATAAATTATAGAGGTAACCTTAGTCATTGATATCTTATTATTTTTCCAAATGATACAATCAAATTTGAGCATCAGCCTCCGCCATGCAAATCCAACACGATTCTTTGCCTTAAATGGCAAATCAGTGCTTCATATATAAGATAAGAAGTGACTTTACCAAATCTGACAGAAAGTCATATGTTGCCCAATAGGAAAGTGTTGAATTATTAAAAAGAACAAGTTCTCCGGCAACTACAACATAGTGGTGACGCTACAACATAGAGTTGGAATTTATTTTCAGTCCACGTTCAAGACTCATTATCCGGCTTGCACGTGAGGGGGAGTGTTAGAGTTTAGTTTATTTACTGTTACAAGTATTTCCTATTCCTAGTTTTCTATTAGTTTTTCCTATTTCTATGTTGCTTAGTATTATTATATTTCCTATTTAGCATATAGTTAATCCCTATATAAAGGGATGCTCTCATTGTATTGAAGAAGAATCAATCAAATTTCTCAATCCATAATACATTATATTTTAGAATTCAACAGAAAGGAAACATTAGAGCAACATAAAAAATGATGCTTGAATCACCTTTTGTGAAGAGACCAGAAAAAAGTTTACTGGGCTCAACAAGGGCATTTGTATGTTCTATACCATTCAAAGGAGGAGATACTGATAATCTATGTTGCTCTTTATGACAGTTGGTTTGACATTTTAAAGTCAGTATTAAGGCTATACAATCCTTCTCTCTTTCTTTGATGTCTCTTCCATAAATCCATAAGAGCATGAAGTTGATCAAAATATCAGAATATATGTTGTGATTTTCAAACTCTTGGCATTTGCATCCAGCTCAAGAGTTGACAGTACTCATCATGGCCACATATGGTTGCCTCTTCGTACAGCTGAGCTCAGTCAATCTCACAAGAGTCAGTTAAATTTCAGGTTGGTGCTACGTAGGACCAAGCAAAAACTGGTTGTACCTCTCCTTTATGCAATTTTTTATTATGCTAGTTGCCTCTGTGGAACCAAGTACATGGTGATGCCTTAGACAGCTAAAAAGGCTTAGTTATTCACATAAGATAACATAGTTTGTGCTCATACCCTATCTGCTTATGTTTAACCATGGGTTCAACCAAATCACTGCAATATTCTTTAAGGTATTAAATAGAGACACAAGCATAAGCAACAAAATATGGCACCATTAACCACCATATATTTTAAGGACATCAGTGCAACAAAAATGATAACCATGATATAATATACTTTATCAGGAAGTAATGTCAGCAGAACTGAAGAGTTGTTTGTTCCCTCACCTCCCGGCGAAGAAGCAAGTTAAGAGAGCTACAATAAGCTTTCCTCAAGGCACCCAAGCAATTCTTATCAAGACTCTGGAAATGCAAAGATAAGAAGTTAATAAATGAAAGATGAACAAATTAAAAGTAAAAACATCAACATATAATTAGACCTTTAAATGTTGTAAAAGTCGAGCATATGTTCTGCATTTGTACCGTAAGTCAGCATGATCTGGCCTCTTCAACTGTCCACGCTGATTAACTCAAAGAGAAACAACAGTTGAATTCCCAGTCACCTAATAAATATTTATTATTGTTGGGAGTTCAAGACCGAGAATAAGAGAGGCTAAATACCTGAGAGAAGTAACTCTTGTCACTTGTCATGAAATCGACCAAACTAGCAAAGTAATTTCTCAAGAACTCTGACGCTCTTCTGACAAATGTAGACTTCAGTTTTTCAAGCTCAGCACACTTCTGCTTGACCTGCAAAAGTTACATTAACTAATTTCAAAACTTGATACCAATATACCAAGAATTGTAATAGCCTATATTCATGGAAAATATCTATACTTCATCATGTAAAACATAATTTTGGCCAACAAAAGCCTTTCAGGAGAACTCCTATGTTTCATAACTAGCAATCAATTGGTATTCTCAGTCACAGTGTGAGACCCTCATCCATAAAGGGGGCAGAATATCAGGCACAAGTATATTGATGTCATTCAGCTCAAAGAGCAGCTAAAATAATCATGTTGATAGTTTAGTGGGTTTTAGTTATAACATGGAGTTGCTACAGAAAAAAGGGCAAGGGTAAAAGAACTGGCAATCTAATTACAGAAAAGGATTTGTATTCAAATAAGAACCAAGTAAGAGTCAGTGCGGGAGGTGGGCTTCCTCACATGTCAGACATTTCCCGTAAATTTAGTTTAAAGAGCTGAGCATCAGCATCAGTTTAACTTCACATGGTCTTGATTTCAGTTGCAGATGCAGTTCCCTTTGAGGTTTATAGCCCCAAATGAATGCAGCAACCCTACTTACCATTTAATACCACAAAAAATTAAAAGCAGATAAATCAAGTTCCAGGACTATCTCGGTATATAGCACGGTGTACTCATGTAGAAAAATACTACCTATACACCTAAATATTATCTTTAAATGGCATGCCAACTATTGGTTATAAGACCAAATGATCATGAAAAGTCCCATTACAGGGTTGAGAGAAGAGAGTAAAACAAGAAAAGAACAATAGGAAATCAACATAAGTTGGGCCAAGAGGGTAAAAATGTTGCTTCTGCATAAGACAGGTCTTGAGTTCAAACCTTGGTACATACATGTGACTGATCAAAAAAGAAAGGAACAGGAAAAAAGCATATACAGGCATAAGGCTATACATAATTAAACCCAAGAAAGAATACAAAAACTGTGTAACATCTGTAAATACCAGCATCTTATACAGCTGGAAGGTTACTCCCAAACAATTAAGAGGGAGGAAGGGGAGGAAGCCAAATAACTGAGACAGAGAAGGTAAAAAAAGACAGGGCAAATAAGAGGGACAACTTGATGGTTCTCAATGTTACTACTCTGAAAGAAACTTCCAATGAATGGTTTTAGCTTCACTTCATTAATTCAATAATATAACAATGAGTCATGAGATCCAATTTGATTCAGGATATAACAAAATCATTACCAATATATATCTCATAGCAATATTAACTCATCAATCAGCTTAGTTGCATGCAGATCGACAAACAGAAATTGGTTCCACCATGCACTGTTACTGTTTCATAAGTGTTTACAGTCTAAGCAAGTAATCATTACTACACAAAAACTAGAGTTGGTGAAATAGTGCATGACATGTGAACATGCCATGGCATGATTTACATATGTGTGGGATCAACATAATAATAAACATGTTGTGTATGTCTTAAGACTCAGCACGTTAAATAAGCATGTCATGTCCGTGTTGAACACTTCAACACGCACGACATGTTTACTGACACATGTGATGTCACACACAACTCGCCATCTGACTACCGATGATGAGAATACAAAATCACTCTCAAGTGTTTAATAGTATATTAGTTGGCATAGTTAAAGAATTAATATTTTGTGTTAGATAATAGTGTTATTTTTTTTTATCAGCCAACAATACCAATTTATTAATCACTGACATTGGCCTCCCAAGAAAGGAGACTAGAGAACAGCAAGCCAAAGGACTGTTACAAACCCGAAAACAAGGGGCAATAACTAGGAAAGATAAGAACTCTAAAAAAGCTTAAGAATCAAGGAAAAGCTTGACAAAATCCTCATCACACGCCGGAGAGGTGAATCCCAAACCTTTGCAAACTTCCCACGCCTTTCTGGCCTTAGACAGATTGGATACTGGAGAAGAAGACTTTACCACCGGTGGTGTAAAATAGGTCACTTACATGGATCGGGCTTCCACAACTAAAAGGTCAACCTTATTAGTTGGGTGTGGCCTTAGCCTTTAT
>JAYMSW010001909.1:0-15014 GCA_036897725.1 Erodium texanum | reverse complement strand
CCCGTTTTGTTTTTTATGAAATGACCATTCTTTCCCCCCCCCCCCCCGATTATGGGTAGGGTAGTTTAGGGTTTGATTTGTGAGAGAAGGTAGTTTTAGGGTTCAATCTAGGAGAGGGTAGGTCAAGGTTTGTGTTATTCATGATTTGAATAGTTTAGGATTTACTTAGGGGAGAAGGGTATTTTAGGAAATTCTAAAAATATGGGTTGTATGTGCAACTCACATGGTTTTAGAAATGTGAAATTTAACGGATTACAAATGGAAAAATTCTTCACCAGTATATTTTGCTGACGACTTAAAATGACTAGTACTTTCTAAATATATATGTTTCACCATCGTTAGTTTCTGAACTTTTAACTATTTTTTTTTAACCTTTGAATCATAACTTGGTTCTTGGCCAAACTGAAAAGGATCGAGGTCTCTGATTGTCCTAGACTTAGGGGACTTGTGTCCTATACTTTCCTTAAGCAGGTGAGGAACTTGGAAGAGGTAAGGGTCACGAACTCTAGGAGTCTATTAGGCTTGGCCCATAAGAGTACCTAAACAAGTCTATTGGGCTAGTGTATTGTGGGCTCGTAACCCATACACTATGCCCCAAACCAAAACAATAAGAAACTATTATTTATTTCTAGTTTACTTGTTTATTTTGAAGTTGCCGAAACTGAGCCTTCCGATGGAGACTGAAAGAGTGAAAGTGCTACAACTACTCTCTTCTTGGTTTATGAAACTCATTTCAACATCTATGAACTTCCATTAATTTGAGGTACAAAATCATCAATGAAAATGCACATTCACCTCTAAGTCAAAGCTTGATCTTTCAATCTCATCTTATTATTATTCCCTTTCCCCCTCACCTAACAAATATCATCACACCTCTAGATTCGATAAGAACGCCGTATACGTCAGTATTTACATGTTCGATAAGGCAAGTCTTCCAACGAAGGATTATAGATTCATGTTTGAAAAAGATCGATCAATAAAAGTGAAAAAAAAACAATCAAATACTCACGTCTGGTAAAGAATATGTTTAGTTTACTACTGACTTGTGAATGTCACATGTTAAATAATCAAATTCGATTGTTTAGACGAAATCAACTATGAGAATAAAGTGAAAATGGGCACCTAAGTTGATGTGTTAAAATGGATCATCACTTAACTAACCAAAAGAAAAGGAAAAACAAATAATTAGGTAAGACAACCCAAATATTTTCATTCTAAAGTATTTTATTAGGAGACGTTTGCAACGTTTTTCAAGCCTCTATAAATGGCAATAACATCAATCAACCTACCACTTAATTTCCATATAATTAATTTAAAAAAAAGAGAGACCAAACATTTCTGAATTTTCACTCCAACAACAAATTAAAAAACCAAAACCAAACGGATCTTCTCGAATGACATTAAAATGTCACTGTCTGAATAGAAAGTCTGTACCATTCACAAACCTAAGGAAGTCTTCTTCTCCATTGCTGTGGATGCAAAGCTAAGTTAATTACTCACCAACAAACAAATCTCCCACATCGTCTTCCTCAACTTCCCACCTTCGACTTCAAGCCAATTGTTAGGGCAAATTTGCATACTTAGGAGAACACGTCACATCAGTTCGATAACCCTTTTGGGATACTGGTCTGATCCATTCATGATTTTCAAGACTGATTGATGATAACATATCCAATATGTTGACCCTTTTCGTATATTAATAAGTCTGATACAGCTATGACATCGTGTCTGTTCTGTTGATCTTTTTGGTATATTGTTTAATCCAATCATGATTTTTAAGATCGATCAATGATCAGTTGACCTGTTACACAATAACGTTACATGTTATAGAGAAGTTGCACCGGATATATAGATATCGTAATATGTTATTATCTTTTTGTTTATATAGTTTTGTGGTATGTATCTTATATTGAATGTGGCTCATGTTCGAATCCATGTTTTTGTGAACAAGATAGGATATGTTACTTACAACTCTGACTAAAAAGACTAACCTAAGAAGCTCTCGTTCAAGAAACTATTTGATATGAGACAAAATCTCACATACGTACACCAAACATGAACTATTACAACAAAACAAAAGATCCATCTTAGTTCCATGTCACTTTCTACATAACAACCGTCAATTAAAAAAACCCCTACTCAAAATAAATGTGGGTATTAAAATTAATCAATAATCGTCGATGTATACTACTTAGCCTCCATGCTAAGCAAGCAAAAAATGTTAGGTAACGGACAGCTACCTCGATCAGCTCCTTCCTCTTACATTGTTCTTCCCATGAAGTGCCATTGTGTTCCTGCGGTCTCTTCGTAGCTGCAGAGGTACGATAATCGGGCGACACATATTTTCTTTGTGTCGGGCGAGGAAGTTAAGAAACAATGCAACTTCACATATCGCCGAGCTTGAGGCACGTGACGGTGTTCACCGGAAAAGGGGTTAGAGAGTTCATCAAGGTTAGGGTTGGGTCGAGGCAGGTTTCGTATAGGATGGTGTTTTATTGCCTATTGTTCTTCACGTTTATACTTCGATTCGTGTTCGTGTTGACGTCGGTCGAGGCCATTGATGGACAGACCAAGTGCTCTACTCTTGGTACGTTTTTTTGTTACATACCATGTTTGTATGATCTTATGACAAAATGCTTGGATTGTATGTTAAATTTGGTTGTTATATAGTCCAAAATGCTTAAGGAGATGGTAAAAGAAAGAATCTACTGTTAGTGTTTATTTCTCATAATTATGTTATCCGAACCTGATAGAAGCACAATTGGATGGAATAGGGTTGGGGTGAACATGCCCCGTCACGTTATGCATGTACCTCAAGGGCAGATTTAAAGGATACAGGGTATTCCAAGGAATACATTGAATCGAGAAAGTAATATAAAATCGTAGAATTTTCCGTTACTTCCGATTTAATATCTTACAGGTCTAAATTGAAGTTCTTATGAAAAAAATTATGATCATTTGAAGATCTGTTGCTTGGTTGACCCATTTTTAGTTCAAAACACTCTTTTTTACCTTAAAACTTCTTCGCAACTCACTATATGATGTATTTGATATTATAATATATTTAATGATTGTTTGGGGAATACTCTGAACTAAATTCCTAGCTCCATCCCTGTTATACCCGAAATATAAATGTCGTAATATTTATTATCAAATAGTGTATATGGTATCGTAATATGTTTCATATCTTGAATATGAGATATATCGTGTTCAATTCTATGTTTTGTTAGTTATCATAAATTCATTTATTCGTAAATAATTTTTTTATAAATATAACAAATAGTACTCGAATAAATGGAGAACGAAAAATTCTCGAACTCGATGGGGGCTGGGAGGCCATCCCTCCCTATACCCGTCTTTTTGTCATTCCTATTTTATCATATTAAGTATTCAATAATAACACCTATTTCGATTACTACTCATTGTAACCTCAATAATTATACTAACTAGACCTTATTATAACTTAGATTTTTAAATATTTGTGCTTTGGTAGGTTGCTTGGGGAAGAGACTAAGACCAAGAATCTTGGGAAGAACAATGGAATCAAATGTAAATCTCCTTTCTCTCATTCACTTCAAAATCTGACTTAGAAAATGTTTAATTGCTATAAGCAAATATCAAATTAATATTCGAAAGATTTTCGTCCAAAATAAACGT
The DNA here is from genome assembly GCA_036897725.1 of Erodium texanum. Classification (NCBI taxonomy): domain Eukaryota; kingdom Viridiplantae; phylum Streptophyta; class Magnoliopsida; order Geraniales; family Geraniaceae; genus Erodium; species Erodium texanum. Next base: position 11,357 of record JAYMSW010001909.1, on the reverse strand, counting down.
CTAAAATACTTAGGACTATAAGTTTGATCTATTTTATTATCGAGTAAGTTATTATTAACTCGTAAAATATCGAACTATTTTACTGATGTAACATATATTATAAAATAACATGAGTATAAGTACTATCTTTTTTCTCCTCGAAATGAGCTAAATGGTACAATTTTTTATGTGACAGGTACCAGAAGTAATCTACCAAATATTAGAACAACCCATGAGTGAAGAAGACATTAAAGGACAAGCTAACATTCCTCAATCTCTTGAAGAGTTCATCACCGAAATGAAGAACAACCCCTCCGATGCCAAGTCCTTCGCCTTCAAGCTCAAATCCATGGTACTAATCACAATAATAATAAATCATTTCTTTTTGATATGATCGTTGCAAGATAAAACAAACATAGAGTGAACAAATAAAATAGCCAAGTATAAAGGAGGGGTTATAACATTGTCTTAAAATTTGGAATCGGTCAAAACTGAACGAACATGTTAGAGAAGTATCTTGGAGTACCCAGGAGAACTTGCAAAAACTCGTTTTATATATTATAGTATATTAATATACATATACATATATCCATAAAACATGTAAATTACATATATGTTAATTAACATCAAAGTCTGGTAACATATGATCCAACCTAGATTTTATATTTTTCATACATAGATTTAAAAAGCTTTGGCTTAGTTTTCATTTTTAAATCCACCCTCTAATCTTGGAACCCTAAACAACCTCTCATCTTTCATCTTGAATTAACAGCGGATCAACATATCTTTATTTTCTTAATTCCTAGTGAGATCTGCCACCTTTAACCGAGTTTTTGACCAAGTTTCACTACTCGAACTTGTTAGCCTAATATTCTCGAGTACGTACTCGGGAGTTTTAGAACATTGGTCACACCTAATTAGTAAGATTGACATTTCTGGTTATTAGAACTGCATGGTCGTGCTTTAGGGATCGGACTTTAGTGGATCAGGTGCTTATTTTTAGTTATAAAGGACGATTCAATAACTTTTTTACTTGTGTAGTCTGATCCGATATACGAGCCACGTGATACTAAAAACCTACAAATATAAAGATCTTTCACTTTCTTTTTTTGCAGGTAACCTTACTCGAGCAAAGGACTAGAACGGCCAAGATCCAAGAATACCTATACCGGCACGTAGCCTCATCCAGCATACCAAAACAGCTTCACTGCCTCGCACTCCGGCTAGCCAACGAGCACTCCACCAACGCCGGAGCTCGCCTCCAGCTCCCGTCGCCGGAGCTCGTCCCCGCCCTCGTCGACAACAACTTCTTCCACTTCGTCTTAGCCTCCGACAACGTCCTCGCCGCATCGGTCGTAGCAACTTCCCTCGTCCGCAACTCTCTCCGGCCCGGCAGGGTTGTCTTGCACATCATCACGGACAGGAAGACCTTCTCTCCCATGCAGGCTTGGTTCTCGTTGCACAGCTTGTCGCCGGCGGTGATCGAGGTCAAGGCGTTGCACCACTTGGACTGGTTCGCGAAGGGGAAGGTGCCGGTTCTTGAAGCCATGGAGAAAGACCAGGAGGTCCGGTCTCGGTTCAGAGGTGGCTCGTCGGCGATTGTGGCGAATAATACGGAGAAGCCTCGTGTTATTGCTGCTAAGCTCCAAGCTCTTAGTCCCAAGTATAACTCTCTCATGAATCATATCCGGATCAACCTGCCCGAGGTAAGATCATAAAGTCGTTGTTAGGTGTACACTTGTGAGTCTTAGTACAGCGCTATGTCAAAGTCACGCGTCGAACAACAACTTAAATAACAAGTTTAGACTTCTATATATCGATTCGAGTTGTTAAGCGGATCAGGCCTTGGTGTCAGAGTCTAGTTTGTTTCCATCTCTACCCTTATGTGTCATTCTAACTCAGACCACAGTCCCAAAGTCTATATGTCAAGTCCAACACTCAAGTAAGGTTTGCATATGAGAGGTGTCAGTATCTTTAACACCAATATAAATAACAAGTTTGGACCTCGACTTTCTATCAGATCTTAATAATGTATGCCATTTAGGTAAGAATAATGTCTAATATGTATAAATAAACTTGGTCTTCTATTTTCTAGATAAACTCGGTGCTTTTGTGCTTATTGTTTAGTACATTGGGATTAGCCCAGGGTGTCAGAGCGCAATTTGTTTCCACTTCTACCCCTCTAAGTCATTTTAATCCGGACGAAATTCCATAGTCCTTGTACTAAGTCCAACTCTCAATTATGATTTGCATGTGAAGGGTGTTAGAGTCCTGCATCGAACAAATATAAATCGTAACACCAACTTAAACAATAAGTCTGAACCTCTATTTATTAGTTTGAATTTTTAGGTGAATCAGACCTTCATATATATAACCTAGTATATTAGTTCTTTAGGTCAATAATGTCTAATATGTATAGACAAACTTGGTGCTTTTGTGCTTAGTGTTTAGTCCATTTCTTGCAGATGTTCCCAAGTCTCAACAAGGTAGTGTTCCTCGACGATGACATAGTGGTTCAAACCGATCTTTCGCCGCTATGGGACTTTGACATGAAAGGGAAGGTCAACGGGGCAGTGGAGACATGTCGAGGAGACGACAAGTTTGTGATGTCGAAGAGGTTCAAGAGCTACCTTAACTTCTCACATCCTTTGATCAAGAAAAACTTCGACCCCAACGAGTGTGCTTGGGCCTATGGCATGAATGTATTCGACCTAGACGCTTGGAGGAAGACCAACATAAGTCTGACTTACCATCACTGGCTAGAACAGGTAAGCAACACACAAAATAGTATGTGTTCTTCATAGTCAAGTGTCTCATATCGGGTAGTTATCGAGTCAGATATATTCAACTCACGAGTTTCACTTATTGCTCGTTTTTAGTAAAAGTCTGGTTGCATAGATCTCATCCGGTCAAATAGGCTAGTTGATTGAGCAGATAAGTCAGATGGGCCAACTGATCCTGAAAACCACGTTGGACTAGTTTAGGATGTTAGACAAACATGCCAATGTGGAGGTCCATATTATGACCATCCCATATTGGGCTATTATAGTTGGAGTGATATCAGATATGTATGTCACGAGCTTCACTTGTTGCTCGTTCTTTGTGACAGTTTGGTTGCATATATCTCATCAGGTCAGGTCAAGTCAGGTCAGGCCAGATAGGCCAATAGATCTTAGAACCCACGAATGGTCGAGTAGATAAGTCAGATGGGCCAACCGACCCTAAAAATCACGGTGGACTAGTTTACAATACTAGACAAATAAATCGATGTGGAGGTGTCCACATTGTGAGTGTTTTATATCAGATTATTATTATAGTTGAAGTGATATCAAATATATATATCATAAGTTTCAATGTAACTTATTCTTTATAAGAGTTTGATTGCGTGAACCTCATCAAGTCAAGTAGACTAAATGATCTTGAAACTTACGATGGATCGAACAGATATACTAAGTGGGCCAACCGATCTTAGAAACCGTGATGGATCAGTCTAGACTCTAGGTGGCCCTCCTTGATAGGCCCATTCCTCGACCCTACAACTAATTTGTTTTTTTTTTCTTTTCTTTTATGCAGAACCTAAAGTCAGACCTCAGCTTGTGGCAGCTAGGGACACTACCACCTGGTTTAATAGCATTCCACGGACACGTCCATATCATAGACCCTTTCTGGCACATGTTGGGTCTCGGATACCAAGGTAACACAACTATGTCCGAAGCTGAGAATGCTGGTGTTGTGCACTTCAATGGCAGAGCCAAGCCTTGGCTCGACATAGCATTCCCACAACTCAAGCCATTGTGGACAAAGTACATAGACTTCTCAGATAAGTTCATCAAGGGATGTCATATCAGAGAGTCCTAAAGAGTGGATTTGGAGAAGAACTTGTTGGTTAGAGAGTGTATGTTTTGTATATGAGAATGAATGAAGAAGAGTTCCAAGCTGATTCGATCGAGACAAGGCCATCGGTTCCTCATTTATCGAGGTTATTACTTGCGTGTAGTACGCAACGGTTGGCAAGTCACAGCTTGTATACAAATTCATGCTTATTCATCTCTAACTCCGGTTGCCTGTCTTTCAGCTAAACCGATTGAATAAAACTAATTTACAGAAGAAAACGAGCATCAATCCATAGAAATTCCAGGAGTGTACAATAATCATCAAGTCACCCATAAAATACAATTAGCAGACTTCAACGAAGAACTACAATGATCGAATCAGAATAGAGTGATACAGTTTTCAGGAGCAAAATACAATGCCCGAACCAATAGGTTGCACAGACTTAAGCAACCGGGGGACGGAGCACGTGATCCTGTGAAGTATCCACAGCAGCGGGAGGCATGAACTGCCACATAGCCATTCCCGGATAGCCAAGGAACGGCACCAGCTTGTTGCCCGGTGCTTGGCCCTGAGCTGCAAAAGCAGCAGGAATGGTGGGAGGCGGAGGGAGGAATGTCGGTTGCATATTCATGGCTGCCAATTGCTGCTCCAGTTTTTCCTTCTCGGCCTTTAGCCTCTGCTTCTCATCCCGGAGCTCATTCTTCTCCGTCTGCGCAAAGAAAAAAAAAACAGTTTAATGCCATAAACTTGGAAGAAGAAAAAAAACAGAAAAGCTCGCTTATCCAACTGGTCAAGCACTTGAATTTGGGTCTTGGAGATATGGGTTCAAGTCCCAGAGGTTCTTGAGCCCATTTCTGGCTTGATACATCAATCTTAAAAAATTCTTTGAGAATCAAGAATGTTTTGTGCTCCCTTAAACCTGATTTAGTTGATAAAATATAAAGTTGATCACGAAAAAAGAAATTATGTAGCTTTTCATAGGCCTTACCTTCAACTCTTTAATCTTCTCCTGAAGGTTTGAGTTCGAGTCCTTCAACTTCTGGGCTTCGCCACGTAGTTGAGTCACCATCCTTACAGCATCGATTAGAATAGCACTCTTATCTGTTTTTGGTGGCCTTCCGGGCTCCAATATGGAACCCAATTCAACAAACCTAGTAAATCATGTCGATTAAGAATATGTTATAGGAAAAGAAAAGAAAAAGGGAAATATGTTTCACAAGGGAGAAAAATACTTGTCATTGAGCCTATCCCTCCGTAATTTCTCCCTGCATGCTTTCGAGGTAGACATGTTGCATGTCTCGGCTCTAACCCTGCAATAGAAGAAGTGAGACAGAGAGGTGACTTAAGATTTATAATGGTCATTACTATGATTGATAAAATATAAATAGACCATCCAAGTTTGCATCACATGCTTGCTCACACTAGGAAAAAAAAGATGAACCGGAACTATAAGCTTATTTAGCATCTATCTAGGAGTCGAATGCATTCATTGTCATCTACTTGTCTTGCCATGTTAACCATTCTTGATACATCATATTTCAAGCCCAGGAAAGAGAAAAATATGCATGGGCAATTGATTTTTCTTTCAAACCAAAAACTAAAAGAAGAATATGTTTACCTCTTTTTGGAGCCAGTGTCCTTGGGGACGTCAGAATCCCCAAATGAGCCATCAACTTCAGCACTAACAATGGAAAATTTGAACAATATCAAAGTTAACGCTACCCTTGGTGGGTTATAACAACATGGAAAATGAATGAATCAAAAGTAAGCAAGAGAAATAAGCAATCACTCAAGAACACAAATAGGCCACGTCTCCACGTAAACCCAACAACCAGCATGTGAATTCTGACTACCAACAGACCAAGTGCTGACTTATATTACAAAATACAAATGCAAAAGTTTTATAAATGAGGCAAAAGTTTTATAAAGGGTTTTTCACTTTAAATTAAAACCAATTGTCAATCTTCAAAACTGATACAAATTAGAGCAAGCAACTAAACTAATGTGCTGGTTTCTTCTTATATGATCCATAATTTGGCAGTCTCACAAGTCATAACTTGAAGTGCATAAAAACTAAACATAGATTGAACCCAGATTGCTAAACAAAACAGCAAACAAAGCATTCAACCCATATCCAAATGCAATTTCAGCACTGACATGCCCTTTCATCAGATTCAGAACAGTCCCTCAAAAACCTACACAACTAAACTAATTGGTTCATGCCTAGTCCTCTGGACAAGGGATTTGAAATAAGGTCCCCACTTCTTCATCTACAAAGCTGAATTCGCAAAGTTCATAACTTAAAACCGCATAGAAAACAAAGCATCCCAAAACAGTCCTGCTTCCTAAAAACCTCCACAAATAAACCATCCCCGAAACTCAGCCATCTAATAGAAGCTACAATAAGTACTCCTAAGGGTCTTGCCAAAACCCCAATAATAGCTACACATTCACCAGCCTGAAAAATGCCAAAACTACTCTCTTTTTCCCCTAATAGCTTCAGAACCTCAATTGCCTCACCAATGGTCAGAGACACAAAATTGAAGCTACTCCAAATTTCCCAGAAGATACACATTAGCAAACAAGAAAAACAAGTAATCACGAAGCCTAAACTACAAAAACCTTAACTTTATCACTTGAATATGATCCAGGACACAACCAGAGGAATTGAATTGAAAATCCAGTTGAGGAAACTGATAAAAAAAAAAAAAGTACCTGACATTAGAGGAACCATTCAATCCCTGCACTGGCCAGGCAAACCCAGAAGCTGCAACTGGGAAATTTCCATCAGGGACCTGGATATCGTCGATGAGGCCGTAATCGAAGAGCCAATTGGTGTTTTCCGGGGAGACCATTGTGGCCAGGAGCTCAAAATCGCAGGAAAGGGTTCACCGCGACACGAACAGAGGAAATGGCCGTTTGGGTAGGGAGAAAATTTGGAGGGTTTTGATAATTTTCTCGGGAAAATGGAATCGGATGGAGAGAAAATGGTAGATTTTTGGGGTTGGGTGGAGGAGAAGTGGTGCTCAGATTCTCGAGTGATCATTGATCGGAGGAGGTTTGTGGATTTGGGCCTTCATTATGGCTTTTAATGGGCCTGGGCTCGCATTCAATGTTATATGTCACGTGTTCTCACAATTAATATTTCTTTTTCATTTCTAATATGTAGTGATTAATTTATATAACTTCTTTGTTAAGCCTTATATGCTTTGATTTTTTTTTTTATCATTAATGGATAGATAAGTTGAAAACATCAATGTTCACACTTCGACATTTCCAAACAGAACATATCAATAGACAAGTTTAAACATTTTACCTAACTCAAAATACAGTATATGTTTCATTTGATTCTTTATAAAATTATAATAAAAATTGTGTTTGACTTTTCATGACATATAATCATGTATTTCATTATTTAAATTGTCATGAACAACTTAAATAATTCATAGGATTAGTTTAATGGCCAAGTGAGTTATTTCATTCTTAATTATTGAGGATCGAATCTTAAGGGTGTACTAAAAATTATTATTTGTGTTATTTCTAATTATTTGGGTTATCTTATGTATGTGTTTGATACCATGTCTAGTCTGGTCTGATTGTTAAGCAAAATATTATATTACCGTACACTCTTTAATAATACTATCTTATCTTGTACGATCAATATAACAATATGTATATTTTCATAAGCAGTATATAATATATGGCATTTACGTTCAAAAATCTCACAATTAAACATCATTCATAATTCATATTCAATTAAATAATTTGAAGAAGAAAAATGAGACATGTAGTTTGAAATGTTCATTCTCATTTTAAAAAAAATACACACACAAATTAAATATACTATGACACCTTGATGTGCAACAATACACACAAAACCAAATATATCCACATTTCAAAAAACTATATTTCTTTTTCCTTCTCAATTGATGAGTTGACAAAGCTTTGAAGCCTCTTCTTTATCTCTTGTGGATTTGCTCCCACAAGCTTGTCAATTTGAGTACCTTCCTTCATGAACAAAAATGTAGGCATGGCCTTTATCTCCATCTTAGCTGCTACCTCCTGATATACAAAAATCACATACACCAACACAAAATCAATATCAAAACAAAGCCATTCCTTTGAATTTTCTATGGTGTCAACTACATATTTCTCTAAATTCTCATCGGTATAAGGTTAGTATATCGCTGAAACATACAGGATTCGAACTTCTCTCTGTCAAGAATTAGGTTCTGATACCATATTGGAATATCAACTCAACTAAAGGCTTAAACTGATAGATGAAGGTCTGATTGTGATTCTATATTGTAACAGATGATCATAGTGATTTTGTTGTACCTTGACCTCATCCACATCCACCAAGAGAAACAAAACATCATGGTAAGACAAGGACAGTTGTTGAAAAACATGGTTCATGGCTACAGAGGGAATGCACCAAGCAGCTGTGAAGTGCACCACAACCTGCAAGATTCAGACATGCAACAAAGACTCAACAACATGGGCACTACTTGTTCATGTTTGTAGCATACCTTAAACTGAGTGATCATGAAAAGAATCAAAAGTTGAACTTACAAGGGAGCCTTGTCTTGTGGCTTGGGTGATTGAGAAGTCCCAAGAAGCCATTGAGTCTACTTTCACAACTCTGGTCTTCATTGGTTGTTTTTGCCCTTTCATTTTCTTCTTCTTTTTTCTAGGTTTTTGTGGTCTTGTTTGAGAGAGAAAATGAAAGAATATATAAAGGGAAATGGGAGGTGTGGACCAAAGTTGGCAGTGTAATGTATCTGTGAGAGAGTACATATAGTATTTTATATGTTGGGTTAGTTAGGGCAACGTCAACGGCGAAGCGGGTGTTAGTGCCGTCACGCTGGATGCAGTAAGGTCACGGAAGGATGCAGCGCTGAACCAGCATTTTTGTAAGGTCAATGGGTCGGTGTCAATCTCGTGAACTCCATGAGTGAAGTAGGGTGAAAAACAGAGTGTGACGTGGCCGCCATTGGTTAGTCTCGCTCTAATCTACGACACCGCTGTTCGGCACCGTCTTCCCGCAAAAGGGCAACATCAGACCAACACCGGTGCCAAAACTTTTACCCCCTTATTAGTAAGATATCTCTCTCACTTTCTTTAGATCATATATTAAGATTATCCTAATGCCCTTTGTTTAATATAGATCAAGATTATATATTAGGATTCAAGGGTTATTATAAAACTCACAGAGACTTATTTTCTCCTTAAAATGATCTGTAAGTGAGTAATGTGAAAAGAAATTGAAAATAAAGATGGACCCATGTTTGGTTGCTCAGTTTCTTCTTTTTCATTTCTTTATAGTATATCCATATCTTGAGGATTTTTTTCCACATATCCAAATGTGTTTTCAATGTAATCATGCATTATTGTTATTCAATTATTACTACCCAATCATCAATCTACAGTAGTTTAACTAATAGTCATGAATTCAAAGTTTTAGGTGTTACAAGTTTTTTTTTGTCCTTGTAATTAGTTTGAGTAACATGTAATGTATTAAAGATATATAATACATAGTATGAATCTATTTATAACATGTTTTGGTTGAATAACAAATATCCAAAAATTTTTTTGCATATATGAGAATCAATAGAAATAAAAATATTTTTCTTCTTTCTAAATTTTTAATATGTCATTTAAAAGTTAAAAATAAAGAATATGATACTTTTTGATGTTGAAATACCAACAACAATAGAAATTTATTGGTTCTTGGGTCAAACTTTGAAAGTCATGCATATTAATGCATAATCCTCTCCAAGCATTGATTAAACCTTGTTTCTAATTCATTTACTTATTAATTTTTAAGCTAAATCTTTTTGTTTATGTTAGGTATAGAATTGAATGTTTACAAAATAGAAGAGGGATTTTGTCAACAAAAAAAAAAGAATGAAAGGGTGATCAAATATGTTTCCATAAATTTCTTTCAAAAAGTAAATGCCCACTTGGAAATAATAATGAAAATTTATCTTGATCATTCGGAATCAAAGAAAATGGGAATGGAAATTTAAAATTAGTTGCATATGTTGAGAAGAAAGCCTTAGATTAATGGAAGTCCACTATTGGTTCTTGGATCAATTTAAAATTAATTTTGAAGCATAATAGTAGAAGCAAGAGAAACAATCAAAATACACAATCCATTACTTATCACAATGAAGAAATAAAATAATAAAATATATATGTATATAATGTGAAAGATCCTAGGCACTTGTTAAATCATGCTCTAGCTGTTTCTATCATCAATTTGATAAAAAAGAATTGATTTGATTTTGTGCTATTTTTAATTCATTTTGATGTAGACAAGAGCATCAAACTTATATTTTACAACTTTAATATATTGGGATGGAAGGTTTATAGATTTGAGATCTTGACTTAGTTAAAATTTCAAGTTGTGATTAAAAACCTTATAATATATTATGTTTATGTTTTCACGTGATAAATGAATGAATCATTTAAGTTTTGATAGAATCCAAAAATATAAGATATTAGATCATATAGTTTTATACTTTATATTATCATGAGATAATTATTTTGTTAATTATATCGTCATAAGATGTTTTATGCAATATTGATTTGGTCTAAATTATACTAAAAAGATTGTGGTTTTCTTTTAAATAAAAAAAAACCATTGTAATTACCTGTTTTCAACTTAATATATATATAAATGAACAAAATATAAGTTAGAAGAATTATACAATTGAGAAATGATATGCAACGCCATTCAAATGATCAATACCAAACAAACATAAAGTTGCAAACAAAATTACAATTATTAGATTTAATCCTTATACTTACGGTTATTATTCGTTTAAAAACATCAGATCTACAAGTATCATAATATCTTTTCTAGTAAATAACCGATATTTTATCAAATGTCGAAACAATGTTTAATTTTTAAGGATACAATTAAGGAGAAGGAACAAGGGACAAACCTATCTAGAAATGCTGAAGAGAATAATTTCTTTTTTGAGAGTCTTTTCTTTGTATAAGGAATTACCATTTTGAGCTTAAGGTTGCCACAACCTTGTAGGGTTGTGCCTAAAGCATATTCTCTATTGTTTCCACAATCATGCTCACATGTGAACTTGGATTTCTAATGTTTTTTAGCCCTTCATTTCCACATCATATCCTCTCAATATCAATGGCTACTTGTTCCTTTGTAGGTCCTCATTGTCCCTACTCTCACTTCACCATGGTCATGATCATGCCCTTGTAGAGGACCTTACCTTGTGACTCCTTTGCCTATGGGTTCTATAACTTCTTGCGTATAGGGCACTTCAACCAAGTGAGTGAGAATGATAGTGGTTTTTAAGGATCTTTCAAGAACTTGCACATCAAGAGTGAGTACCTTTCACGCTCTCACTTCATGAGTATCTATGCGAAATCTGACAGAAACTCGATGTTCTTAATCTGACTGAAGTAGGACAAGGTTTAATATCCTGATCGAAATAGGGGTCAGACTAATCTTACTCTACCTCACACCAAACAAGATAAAATCGCTAAGTGTCAAACCCGCCTCATCATCA
>JAYMSW010001908.1:0-15019 GCA_036897725.1 Erodium texanum | reverse complement strand
GAAAGCTTTGGGTGTTGTTGATGCCATCTATAAAGAGGAACCGTTTGAAGACTCCAACTCATCTTCCTCCTTTCTCTCTCCTTCTCATTCCTCTCCTCTCTCTCCTTTCCATTCCAGAATTCAATACTGATAAATTGATTTTCCTCATTCCTTCATGATCGAACCAAGTTCACTCGTTGATTCTCGAGGATTGATGATGCGTTTGGTATTGCTAGGGTCTATAGATCTGATTCCTCGGGGACAAGATGTTCTGGTGCCTGAGGTTGCCCAGATCTTGTTCCAGAAGACTCCGTCTACGACCACCGGAAGAGAACGAGACAAAAGCAGTGAGCTTGAGCTTAGATCTGTTCGTCTGTCCCGGAAACTTGGGCTTCCGGTGCTGGTCGTCATGGTGTTGGTCCTCACGGTTCCGTCTCGAGCTCACCGGAGAAGAAGGGCCAGATTGCCGGGGACAAAAGCGATTTTGTTTCTTTTTCCTTTCTCTTTGCCTTAAGGGCATTTTTGTATTTAAGAAAAAAAATCAGAAGAGCATGTGACAAAAATTGGATGGATTTTTGTATGGAAAACATCCAAACTAACAGACGGTATACCAAAAAAAGAGTTCAGGGTAGTAAAATAGGACAGAGTTCGTAACATGATAGATTTTTACAATTAGTCACTTACTAATTACAGTTTTTTTGGAATTTACCCAAGAATCTAGGCGGGGAAGTTGAAGATAATAAACTCGGTCAGTGCTAGCAATTTTTTTTTTTAAAAAAAAAAAATTGATATGACAAATTTTCTTGTGTCAAGTTTTGGCAAGAGTCAAGTGCTAACAAAATTAAAGAGGATTGGAACATGGATGGTTTTGGTGATGAGAAAAGGTGAGAAGGGAGGGAGTCTATTTGAGTTGCTTGAACAAGGCCAATGATATCTCATAAAAGTTTTAATCTAGAGGGAGAGGTTAGGTTATAAATTATATTAAAACTTTTCAATAAAAAAAATTATTTGTACCCTGTTAGGCATGCACTTTTTAGAGCATCCCCATGGAGGGGACACTGGATGATAAAGCCAAATCAACATCACATGCTCAAAGACAGAATATCAAACAAAAAAAGATTAGCAGGTATATTTTCAAACTTCCATCTCACTGAATTATCTTAGGATCATACATTACAAAATGCCCAGGCTTATATGAGTAATATGCAAGGAGGTGATGTTTATTTCTCTGAAACCTGAAGAGAGGGATATAAACAAACTACAGAGAACAGCTAGGCACAAACTTCTTTGACATGTATGAGCTTTACTTGGATCAATATGTAAGGTGTTTACAAGTGAAAATGGGGGATTGTATAGAAAATGTGCATGTCATTGTGTATGGTTTATGAATGCTGAAAAAGAACCATACCATCTGTAGGATTTCACGGGAACCAACAACATTTAACAAAGCTTTATCATTGTTCTTGTGAGAGAAGGAATGTGTAAAACCAAGCACTTGGAACTCATCAGCCAATTCCTATGGTGTCTAGTTGTTCAGTGCTATATATCACATAGACAAAGGTAAAAGCAATCTTCTGTCCCTCTTCTTCGTAAGAGTCTGCCTAGAAATTCTGAGGCGTACAGGAAGAAAGATACCAAGGCATATAAGGATAAAAGAAAGCCAGAAGTGCCTGAAGTAGAGGCTCACATAGGATAGTATGATGAGCAGTCCAAAGATTATGGCCCAAAATAAAGCCACAGCAATATCGGCCCTGCATTTAGTAACAAAACTCCTTTAGACTTTATTGCAAAAATAAGACTTTAGGGCCTTTAATGTTATGTAGGAAGATTAGGAGGATGCACAAAGATGTAAAGCTATAAAAAAAAAATCATAATGGGTTCTGATCAAACATTAAATTTATGAAGCAAAAGCAGTGAGATTAGAACATTAGTCAGAAGCATATGGAGGACTAAATTTTTACACAAAGATGTAAATGAGGTGAATCAAGCTCAAAATTGTTAAGACTCAGCTCGGCTTGAAAATCTTTACTTGGCTCAAGGTCTGCTCAGATTCAAATGAGCTTAAAAATTAAGGTTGAGCTAGACTTGAGAAACAACAATTGAGCTCGAACTAGTCTCAACTCAGTTTGTCATGTTTTCAGTATAAATGAATATTCATTAAATATTAAACAAAACCGAATCTCACGAATAATACTATGTTAAAATGGCGTATATAACAAAATATTATGTCGTCATAAACAAGATGATAAAGTACTATACAATCTTCAATATTATTATTACTATTTTCAACAGAAAGATTCAATGCAAGGCTATCCAAGATTAGATAATCACTTTGACCACTTCTAGTTCTAGTAAATAGCATTTCCATGTTTCCTCCCATTTGGCAACACAGGTGGATCTTGACCCTCAAAGTCAACGTACAGAAAGAATACAGAACTGTGCAAACCCAAGTGGATTCACTGGTTACAAGTGTCAAAGAGAAGAATATGCAGCTCTCGTCCTTGGTTAATCAGTAAAAAGCTTCCAATACGGCAATACAGTGATAGCCAGTAGAGAGGAATCAATTATTTGGTACACATACAAAAACAGAAAAACTCACAAAGAAGCATCTATTCTTTGAAAACGGATTCACCATTCACCAAACCCACGTGTCTATTAACCATTTTCAAACACCTTTGATCTCCAAAGCAAGCTTATGTGTTAGTTTTATCTATTTAACACCTTTGAGCTCCAAAGCAATCAAATGTGTTTGTTAGTAAACCACATTTTGCTCCAAAGAATTTCTAGCTCATGAACTTGCATTAAGATCACTTCCACCACATGCAATGCAGCTTCTTTTGCTCCCACAACTAAAAAAACCTTAGCTTTTATTAATTGGATTAAAGTTGGCAATAGCCTGGGGTCCGGAAGGACAGGTTGCAATTACACAATTAGGATTAGCAGAATACCAATTACAATGAACTTTAAAGAACTGAATTCAGAAGAAACAGCAAGTTTTCCTAATTCACAGAACAAATGATCTAATAATTACTTCAAATTTAACCAACTTATTAAGGATTGATATATGAAATCCACTTTCACTTACAATCTACTTATCACTGAACAGATCCATAAGTTCATCATGACAATACTAAGGGAAACTATTAACTCCCAATTCTGCATTGGTAAATCTTCTTATCCAGGAAAACCCTAATCTTAATTTATGCACATGTAAATTCGCGATAGCGGAAAGTGAAATACTTCAAAGAAAGGCTACTAAACTCCCAAACATAAAGAGCAACACAGAAAATTCAATACATTTACCAAGATATATAAATAAATCTCTGCGAAAGCGTGGAGAAGAAGTAGAGAGACGTACCAGTTAGTGATGTGAGGCTTGGGAGAGAAGATGGTAAGAGCAGTACACTTTTGTTGGGATCGGATCTGGTAGTCTCGGAGTTGCTCGACGAGTTTAGAACGCGGAATCATTTCCTCGCCCCGCTGAGACCCGGCCTCCACAGCACAATCCGGCGCCGAATGAAAAGGCAAGTTTGCGGAAGCTCGGAGTCACAGTTTGGGCAAAATCGATGGAGGCGCAACAAATTGGCGGAAGCAGATGCATCGACTATGACTCGAGTATTTGGCTGCTCATGGAAAGGGACGGTCAGAGATCGGAGCAGGAGGATGGAGAAGACAGTGAGTTCAGTTTGGTGTTCTGGGCCTTGTACGGTTGTACCAGCGATGCCTAAACTGGTTTAGTTGGACCCGATGCACTTTTTTTTTTATGGGTGTGAAAGTAGTTCAGTTGGGGGTCGTGGGCTCAGCCAAAATCCAGATCGATACGATCAGAGAAGAAGAAGAGCATTTGATTGTATATTGGTTGTACTTCTTTAAAGACAGTTGAATTGGGAATTACCATATTTTTAAGCAAAACTGTCGATTAATACAAATGCCACAAGCCAGCTGGGACCAAGGAAAAGGCGCACACTTTGATGAAGGATCGTTTCACAAAGTGAATAAGCGGGTTAAAAATTTTGAGTTGTAGAAGGAGGTCAACGTGTGCATCGGACGAGATCCTCTACCAGGAAGGCCTTGAGCTATGGGCTGAGCATGATAAACCAAAGTATTTCGGTACCAAGCATTGGTGAGAGATACTCAAGAGGGAACTGAAATGGAAGGGTGAGTACGAGTCCGAGGGTTTAAAGCGGACCAACACGAGCGAGTCTGGTTCAACATTTTTCTTTTCTGTTTTTTAATGTATTATTTTTGATGCCTTTCTTTTAATGGAATGAATTTTAATTTCAATAATTTTCATTTAGTTTTGGATCAATATTTATTTTAAATTTTTATACGTTAATCTCTGTTTACAACTCCAAAAATTAAATTTGTTGTCAAAATAATATAATTAACAGTTATCAGACGTTACCATCCAACGCTCTATTATAGATTGGACTGCATCCATTATGAAATAACAGACATAATCACCATCAGATGTTGCCATCGGACATTCCACTGCGAATGGTCTAATACTGTTGTTTTCAATTTCTTACAAATAATTTATGACACTTTTTTTATCGTTCATGTCTTCTTAAAAATTCATAAATGTGGACTACATATGTATTTATCAATTTTGGACAATTGTGGCCGCGTTTGGAATGTGCCAGTTTATAACACTAAAAAATAGGCAGATATATACAATACCAAACTAAAAAAATCACATTCTAAACGAACATAAAATTAAGACAGCAATTTAAAACTTTGTTGAACTAAACTGGATGCACAAAAATCCGTCGGCCATACACAACCTTACTAACTGGTTGGTCCTGTAGAATTGGCCCTCATCTACTACAGAAACTTACTTAATTTAAAATCACATTTCATAGGAGTATGTGAACTGTTCAGACATGCCGTTTATAATAGACCCTCTCCACATCTAAGGGTCCCTTCCAACGTAGGCCTGTTGAAACATTTACAAAATGGAGCCTCTTGCCCAAAATTAACAGCAAAACGGTGTTGCCATGCATCAGATTCAGATCAGCTGTTGAGAGTGGAAAGCACACCTCCAGTGGCATTCGGCACCACCACCTCCCAACCAGGCCCTTTAGCGAGGAAGGCCTCGGATGCAGCCTCCTCGCCAATAACCAAATCACTGCGGTCCAAACCCCTCTCCAGATCTTCGTCGCTAATGTCTGTCTGTATCATCTTGTCTTCAGCACTTTCTTCGTCTTTCAGCAGCGCCACCAGATCATCTACCTGAAATATTAACCAAACACTTTATAAAATTGCAGCCCGAACATCGTAAGTAAATATTCATTTTCTCATAGCTGGAAAAGATAAGAAGGATAAACTAACCTCCGAGATATCAGCCCCACCATGCTTTGCTCGTTCTTGATGGAACTGTCCTTTCCCAATCACAACATGTTCAAGCTTCAACTTACTAAAAGCTCTTTTCAAAATGCGCCCCTGTTTAAATGTACTTCCTTAGCTTATTCCAAGTCCCAAAATGATATATTTTAGTTGCCTAGAACAAACATTAATCTAAAAGTTCAGACCACCACTGCTATACCTCTACGGATTGAGCTGTTGCAAGCCGGTAAACATGAACAGGCTTGGGTTGGCCTATCCTATGACATCTTTCCCTGGCTTGCAAATCCATCTGAGGGTTCTGATAGTAAACCAAAACAATAAATACATTAAATTTCCATCAATGCTTAAGCACAATGTAACGAAAGTAAAAAAGAACACAAGATGAAGGAATATACCCAGTCACTGTCATACAATATACATGTATCAGCAGCAGTGAGGTTAATGCCCAATCCACCAGCCCTTGTGCTGAGCAAAAATATCCTTAAACTGCTGTTCTCATTGTTGAACTCATCTATCTGTTTGCAGACATAGAAGAATAATCATCAATTAACTGTACTTTAGATATATGACTTAGAAAACAACAAGAATAAGTACAGTGATGCCTCAAGCAGGAGAATGAATGATCCAAGTGTATTGGACAACAAGAGCATAGCAGAGATAGTATAGTAACATAATTGATTTGGAATAACCATGATTATGTAGCACTTCAACTAGACATGGTGCAGACATGAAAATATAGAACACGGGATATCCCCCACCCATTATCTGTTATGTTCACAAAATAGTTACATTGGTGTATAAATGGAAAGGTACCCACATTTGGAAGCCATACATAGACCTCACAACACAAGAACGCCATAGATAATTAATAACTGCACTGGTGATAAAAATAACCTCAATTTTGAACAATTTATTACAACTGTCAACAAAGATAACCAATTACCATCATCCAAAAGTGAACAAGCCAATGCACACAACTTCAGTTCTCTAGACAAATTAAGTGAAGCTACACTAACCTGTTTTCTCCTTTCTTCTAATTTCACATGGCCATCAATTCTACAAACTTCAAATCCCTTCTCACTAAAATAATAATCCATTATATTCAAAACTTTAGTCCACTGGGTGAAGATCAAAACCTGACAGTAAGAATAATAGATCAGTTGCAGAAAATGCAAAATCAGAAAACAAGTGGACTAACAATAACATATTGCAAGGAGTACTTTGTGATTGAGGGCAAAAAGCCGTGTCAACAGTCGGTCCAGCAACCGGAACTTGCCACACTGTTCAACTATTTGCTCAACAGGAGGGTAGAAGGCTGTAAAGAAACAATAAAAAGGTGAATAATGATACTGTAAGAAACAATATACTATAATAAAACTATCACATAGATCAATAGGTATATACCTGAGCCATCAAAATCCCCCTGTAAGAGGTCGGGATGGTTGCAATTCTTCCGAAGTTGAATCATCACATTATTAAGTTTCGTTCTGATACTCGCTCCTGCATTTCCAGATCACATTGACTTAATCAAACATAACATACTACATTATAAGTATAGAATAAAAACATAAACTATAGACCTATATCTACACCTACCTGATCAAGCAGGATATTGAAGACACAATGAATCAGAAATTGTGTTTCATTGTGGGTGCAGGAAAGTGACAAAAAAGTTATTAAACAAACAAATGTGCATCAGTTATGTTCTCTCAAGTACTCATTTTCCTCGACTGAGCAAAATGCTCGCTTGAGACATTAATAAATCCTAACACCAATCAATCAAAGGATTACAAACAAGAAATTTACCACATAACAAATGCATTATTCTAGATTCTAAAAATGACATAGCAGATTTCAATAACTAAATGAGAACTAATACCAGTGCCTGCTTCCTCTTGCAGATGTTTCTCTAATGTCTTATTGACCAAATGATCCTGGAAGTTCCTTTGGTGCTCTTTCATATTAGCATACAAGATAATCTCCTTCTTCCTGGGGAGCATCAGCTCAACATCAGCCTTCATTCTTCGAAGAAGAAACGGCCGCAGTATAGTATGAAGTTTAGCTACAACCTGCAGCCAGCAAAGATGGTACAGCATTATATGAAATCTGCACCTTTTTTTTGGGTAAAAATACAGATACCCTGCTAACCAAATAACTTACTTGAGCCCTTCTTTTCTCTTCAAATTCTTCCTTTTCTGCTTCACTGTTACACTTCCCCGACAGATCAAACCTGCAAACAATAGGTCATATCATAAACTAAATAATGCCTCAAATTAGTATGCACCACTATCACTTACAATTGCTCCTTTTTATGAGCTCAAATCATTTTCATAGAATCAGTAAGTATATCCTCTATCCAGTTCAATAATCCATGTTAAAATTGTCTTGACAATCCATATAAAATGCCTTGGATTTTGAATATAAAATCATCTATAAGACCTTTTCAGAAGGCATAGGGGTCACTCAATAGTTGCCTATTATTCTTCTGGTTATTCAAATATCACATTGTAAGTCAGGGATGAAACTAAAAAAAATGACTTGTACACCTGTACTTTAATACTGGATTTGCTCACCTTTCTGTCCACAAAACAGATTGATGTACATAAACATTTTGGTTAGTTTTTCAGTCCTCTCAAAACCGATCACAGGCAAATTACATGAACTAATCAAGTCTACTAGAGAGATGCGCATAATCACGACCTACATCTGTCAAACTAAAGAGTACTAAAGTAATCATTTTCTACTCAATGTAATGCATACTGAAAACGAGAAATCTAAAACACAATGAAAATGAACATGTGAGATCAAACTAATTTGTTAGAAACAATGAACTAACAATACTCACCATGACTCAAATTCCGCATGGGATGAGAAAATATCTGGCAAAATGAAATTCAGCAATGACCAGAGCTCTGCCAAGTTGTTCTGTAAAGGTGTTCCAGTTAATAGCACCTTATTCTCCACAGGTAAATATTTCAACTCCTTGAACAACTTACATTGTGAGTTCTTCAACCTATGCCCCTTCAACAAGTAAACAATACTTGATTATTTGTTTTCTTCAGGATAACTGAGAAAGTTTGTGAATTATGAAAATTTATATGCGATACATAAGTTACATTGCTTACCTCATCAACCACAAGATATTTCCAATTGTAATGCCTCAAATATTTGCGTGCATCAGATAATGCAATCTCATAGGAAGTAATAATTATGGGGAACTTGGGACCAATTGACCTGGGCATGTGTTTCCTTCGTATCTCTTCTCTCACTTTTGGATGACCATGGTAGATGATTGCATTTATAGAGGGCACAAACCTATTGCACAAATAACAACTTTTAAATAAAATTAACCATCTGTCATTCTGGAAGAGGTAGTGCAGCTTCAAGGTAGAGCTACTAAAAAAACAAGAACGAAACATACACTTGACACACCTTTGAAACTCATTCGCCCAATTTGATAGGGTGGAAAGAGGAGCAATTACAATATAAGGCCCATCCAATCCCTTCCCCTTCAAATGTGCTAAAAAACTAATTGTCTGAATAGTCTTTCCTAGGCCCATTTGATCAGCCAGAATCCCATTCAGTCCATTCTGCCACAGAGAGATCAACCATTTCACACCTTTGAGTTGGTAAGTCTTTAACTTCCCACCAGTCAACAAGGGTACAAGTTCTTGCTGCTCTTTAGCAATTCTGTCTTCATCTATCAGATTGACATCACTTTTTACACCTTCTTGAGATCTTGTCAGCATGGCTGCAACTGCTCTCTTGGCCTTCGACTACAGAAATAAGAAATAATTTAATCACCAGGGGAATTTAAGATAGGCATGTTGGATGCATAGAACACCAATTATTTAATTACATACAGTACAAAATGAAGTGGCCAGACTATCAGTCAAATGCATTTGATAGAATACTTGATTAATAATGCAGGGAAAAGATATCTCATCCCATATATTAATATTAAGTTCATTGGTATTTTTTAGATCAGCTTGAGCTAAAACTTTAATAGCAAATGGCACACCTTTGGAAAAAAAAACATGGAATTTGTACAAGACAATGAAATATACCAAACAGCATGCAGTATAATATGATTAGTTGTCAACATAAAAAAAGACCTAAAAACACTTACATTATTGTACTGTGTTGCACCTTTTCTTTTAGAGCCACGCCCTTTTTTCTTCTCAACAACTTCTGTTTCTTTCTCTTGTTCCCCTCCATTCTGCAAAGAAAAAACAGATAACAAATTTATAAATGGTTGAAGTAAATGCTTCCAAATTAAGAATAAATAAATGAAGAAAAAGATTTCATCTGAAAGGGGCGTAAAAGAGTACAAATGATATGTCATCCATCTTCTCTAGCAAGAACTCAGAATACATTTGGGTTTGAGTAAGAAGTTCATCCAATTTAGTAAACTGGGCATCATTCAACTGTGGAGCTTCCTTCACTTCTTCTGCTTCCTCTTGCTTCACCCTAGCTTCTAGCAATTTTTCTTCCACTTCTGCCATGACTTCTGTTATAAGGGAAGAATCTCCATTTTTTGCTTCAAGGGATATACCTTCCAATTTGACAGCATCTTTCTTGTCGCATATATCCTTCATAGATAAAAATATTAATCAATAAATGGAAACACATACTGATTCAAAACTGCAAGACATTCAGTTATTTACATTCACCGATTTGGGAAGATAAGATCAACCCAACTTTAGAAACACACACACACATACACCCAAAAGAGTAAAAAAAAAAATGGGGACCTTCAGTGCCATTGCTGTCACATTCATCTACAAGATTTATGTTAATTCAGTTGCATTTTCGCCCTAAATTCATCTCATGGACATGGAAACTTCTAAGAACAGATATAGAGTAACTTCAAACACTACCATAATCTTAATACTTGAAACCAGCAGAGGTATAAAAACTACGAGACCCAACAGACATGACAGAACAATGTAGAGCTCCACTGAACAAAGAACTGTTCAAGTAAATAAATACACAATGGTGATACATTATGCAAATATATATCATATTTGTAGGTAAACAATAAGCTCTACAAACACAAATGGCATAAACAAACAAAACTTTAAGGAGGTGCAAAATAAAATGAAGAAAACGGGCTCGTTTTTACTCGCACTCCTTTTATTCAGCTTAAACCATGTTAAAATCGAAATAAAGCTTCAGAAATTCACCCTTCCCCTTTTCCATTCTCCTTTCCCGAGAACCAAACAAAACGTGAAGTAACAACGGAAATAAAATCCAAACCTCGTCTTCAAGCACCGAAGTCGGAGAGTCGGCAGGGACATCATTCTTCGGTAGGCTCTCGGCAGCCATTTCAAACCCTAACAAATAGCTCAAAAAGAAGGAAAACGAGACGAGCTACGGCGCTGAAGAAACGGAAACAAAAAGTTAGGGTTCCATAAAACATTGAAATCAACAGCAAAGCTAGATCCGATAGGTCAAATACACAGATTCGAGATCAACAGCAACAGCAACTTACAGTGGAGCTTTCACAGCATGCGCACGCGACGAATAGAGCCAGAGAGCGGAGACGATGAAACGACGAAAAATGAAAATGGGAAGAGAGGGCTATATAGTGAACCGACAAAATTATTTTGTTTTAATATTTCTTTTAATGTCTGGAGAGGTTTTGGGCGGGAAATTGAAGTTTATAAACTCTTGCCCTCGGATTGGCCAGTTTATTACATTGAGAACCTCCGTTATCCTTTTACTATTTTCTGAATTTTTATCCTATTTTCCATAACTCTTTATGGGTTTCCCACATTTATGGCATGCTTCTATTCCACTGCCTCGTAAACTTAAAATAGTGCGATCCAACTGCTTCGTTCAAGAAAAAGTACCACGTCTTTTAAATATTCATAAAAGAATACAAACAATACGTGGTGCAATTGTGTATAATCGTGTTCGAAAAAAAAAACTGTATATCGTGTGTTAACAATCATCTCATTAAAAATATAATATTATTAACGAGTATAATATTTTATATTTTACACCATATTGCATGTAGCATAACATAAATATTATCGTGTTATGTCATTTTTCAATCCATTTTGAATTTTCTTTATATAAGCATAATAAAAACCTTAAAACAAAAAAAAACTAAACAAAACATATAAATAATCAAGTAAAAATCCGAGTTAGCGTGTCAAACAAACAACCTAATCAAGTAAACTAACCAAAAACTTATTCATACAAACAAACTTTATCGAAAAGGGGTTACCATCAACTTAATTCATTAAAGGGTTCTTTGAACATCGAGCTAAGATCCACACATCTGATGCACAATGTTTCATGGCTCCTTGTTGTTTGGCTCTTTTTATTTAAATGTCTTTCAATTAATAAGTAGTTGGGCTTGTTATCCAGCCCAGCCCAAGGTTTTAGAGTAATTGATGTTTCTTTTTATAATGTAGTGTGCCTTCATACTCTCTGTCCCTTTCTCTTTCCTCTCTCTTTCTCTCTTAAACCCTAATTCCTTTATTGCTATCCGTCGTTTCTTCATCAAATCGTCATTTCTTCACCAATCACCATTTATGTTCATATTATTGGTATCAGAGCCCCTCTTTCTTGACCACCTATGTCTATGTCTAAAACAAGTCCTCACCAACTCCAAGATGATCTTGCTAATACCAACACAGATGTTCTACTCATCAAGAAACTATGACAGACCTTCAATCTAAGGTTCGCAAGATGAATGACCTTTTTCAAGTCTTGCTACACAAAACTCTCGATTCTCCTAGCCCTCACCCTTACACCTCAACCCAACCTCCCCTATTTCAGCCCCTCCTTCACAACCACAACCAAACCAACCAGCTCCTCCTCGAGGTCAATTTTCGGCCCACCACCGGAGCTCTCGGTTGAGGACACCTCACGGCGAGTTTCTCGCACTCGAGCTTCTCCTCGCTTTCATGGCACGGACTTTGCCGAATGGGAATGGAAATTTCACCATCACTGCTTGGCCAAAAAAATCTCCGAACCGACATGATGTGTATGTTGGGGTTCGAAGATGCTGTTATCCGACACCATCTCTATTATCTCCAGCAAATGAATTTCCAAGGTGTTACAGATGTGCCTTGGCGTGAGTATTTAGAGGCACTACGTCGGAGGTTTACGAATGACGAATACATCGATTATATGTCGGAGCTCACGCATTTACGTCAAGAAGGATCTATTGAGAGCTATTACCAGTCATTTCAGGTTATAGTAACCCAGCTTACTCTCTCTGAAAAAGATACTCTTGCCATGTTTTTAAGCAATCTTAAGCTAGAAATTGAGGATGCGTTCTACTTACATTTTCCTAGACATTCACCAAGCACTCATCATAGCTAAGAGACTGCAAAAAAAAAAGGTCCCACCTTTTCTAAACCCAGCCATTCCATTGCATTCTCCAACCCACGTCCTCCTCCTTCTTTAACCTTTTGTCCTTACAACTCCACGGTTATTTCCAAACCTCGCCCTCCATCACCCCATCCATTGCCCTAAAATTCAAAGACCCAGAATGCCCTAACAACCACGCAATGACAATTAGGAGATGATCGTTATCGTCGTGGACTTTGTGTGTGGTGTGGTGAGAAGTATTCTCGTGACCATAGATGCACGAAGTCACAATTGTTCCACCTATTGGTAGAGGATGACACTCTCAACCAATCTGACGGTGATGTTTTTTTGTGGATTATTTTGCATCCCTCGATCCTTCGGTTGGAGATGAGGACATGCACACCTCAGGTACCCCCATATCTCACTGGACACACTTTATGGGTTATCGGGCTTTCAGACAATGAAGTTACGAGGTTGGATTGGAAAAAATAGAGATTATCATTCTTCTTGATTCTGGCAGTACCCACAATTTCATTCACACTACTATCGCAAAAAGGTTGAGTTGTCAACTTCTTCCCACTTCAGATATCATGGTCACTGTTGCCAATGGTGATTCCTTGTCCATAATGATGAAATGTCCCGCTCTAGGTTGGACAGTTCAACAATTAGAATTTTTTGCTGATTTTTTAGTGCCGCCTATTCAAGGCTGTGATATGGTCCTTGGCATTCAATGGTCTGTGACTCTTGGTAAGATTTTGTGGGAATTTTCGCCCCTTATTGTGGATATTTAGCACAAGAATTCTTGGGTTATGCTTCACAGGATTCCCGATGGCGAGGTTACTTGGTCCTCAAGAAAATTATGTAATCATCTTGAGGCTGCGAGTTCTTCTCTTCCATTGAATTCTATATCTGCTATGATCCACCAGACTCTTTGTATTAAGGGTTCCATAAAAGATGACCAAGACCTTCCACCTGGGGTTCATGCTCTATTATCGGATTTTGCAGATCTCTTTGAACCTCCCACAGGTCTACCTCCTCCTCGCACACATGATCACACTATCACTCTCATGCCTAATGCTCAGGCTGTCAAATTGAGACCATATCGTTACCTAAGCCTTCAAAAATCTGAAGTGGAACACATTGTGTCTGAGATGTTGGAAAGTGGAATCATCATACCAAGTGTAAGTTCGTTTACTTTTCCGGTGATCCTAGTTCGCAAAAAAGATTACTCATGGCGCCTTTGCGTGGATTATCGCCAACTGAATGTTATGACGATCAAAGCTCAATTTCCCATTCCCTTAGTTGAAGAACTATTGGACGAACTTCATGGAGCGGCGTTCTTTACCAAGTTGGATTTGCGAGCTTGTTACTACCAAATTAGAATGTGCGAGGAGGACATTGAGAAAACGGCCTTTTGCACTCATTCAGGTCACTATGAATTTCTAGTGATGCCGTTTGGCCTCACGAATGCGCCTTCAACGTTTCAATCATTAATGAATTATGTGTTTCGTCCTCTCCTCTGTCACTTTGTCTTGATTTTCTTTGATGACATTTTGGTTTACTCTAAGACTTCGGATGATCATCTTCGTCATTTGCAATTGGTTTTTAAAATCCCAAGGGTCGAACAACTTGTGTGGAAGCGTTCTAAATGTGTATTCGCGGCTTCGAGTATCTCGGACATATCATTTCAGCTAAGGGCGTGGCCATGGACGTTTGGAAGATTGAAGCAGTTCTCCAATGGTCTGGGCCCACTTCTCTAAACTGCCTTCAGGGCTTTCTTGGTCTCACGGGTTATTACTGTCGATTTATCAAGAATTATGGCACTCTGGCTCATCCCTTGACACAGTTACTTAAGTAGACCTCTTTTCTTTGGTCTTCTAAAGCAAAATCATCCTTCCAAGCTTTGAAGTTTGCCATAACATCAACCCATGTTCTAGCTCTCCCGGATTTTCAAGTGACCTTTGTTGTGGAGACATATGCTTCTTCTACAGGTGATGGGGCTGTCCTTACTCAGCTCGGTCGTTCAGTGGCGTTTTTTAGCAAGGCTCTTGGGCCACGACAGCAATCCCTGTCAGTTTATGATAAAGAAATGCTTGGTATCATGTTGGATGTTAAGAAATGGAACCCGTATCTTATATGTCGTCATTTTATTATCAAAACGGATCACCAAAGCCTCCGTTTTCTCCTTTATCAACGCACGCCGGCTCAATTATAATGGGTCATTAAAATGATGGGGTATGACTTTGAGGTTCAATTTCGTCATGGCAAGTCTAATACTGTTGTGGATGCTCTCTCATGTTTACTTCATGATGTTTCGGCTCTCCATGTTTCCCCTCTTTTTTCTGCACTGTTGGGCCATACTCCG